>WNGS01161478.1:51056-63705 GCA_020271785.1 Procambarus virginalis | reverse complement strand
CAAGTTTCCATGAATTAATTGTTTTTCGACTACCTAACCTACCTAACCTAACCTAACCTAACTTTGTTCGGCCTACCTAATTTACCTAAACTAACCTATAAAGATAGGTTAGGTTAGGTTAGGTACGGGTTGGTGAGGTTCTGGTGCATATATCTTACGTTAATTTTAGACTCAAATAAAAAAAATTGACCCAAATAATAAAAATGGGTAGGCTTATCAATTCTCACTAAGAAAAAAAATTTAGAGTAAAATATATTAATTCAGGAAAACTTGGCGTATTAGGCAAATCGGCCTTGGGCAACAGTAGGCCGAGAAGTGGTTTCTGGCTAACTAGGTACGACATATATATATATATATTATATATAATATATATATATATATATATATATATATATATATATATATACATATAAACATATATATATATATATACTATATATGTATACATATATATATATATATATAATATATCATATATATATATATATATTATAATATATATATATATATATATATATATATATTTATATATATGTATATATATATATATATATATATATATCTATATATATATATATATATATATATATATATATATGTCGTACCTAGTAGCCAGAACTCACCTTTTTGGCCTACTATGCATGGCCAAATTTGCCTAATAAGCCAAGTTTTCATGAATTAATATATTTTCTCTAATTTTTTTCTTATGAAATGATAAAGCTATCCATTTCATTATGTATGAGGTCAAATTATTTTTATTGGAGTTAAAATAACGTAGATATGACCGAACCTAACCAACCCTACCTAACCAACTAACCTAACCTATCTTTAAGGTAGGTTAGGTTAGGACTAGAAAAAGTTAGGTTAGGTTAGGTTAGGTAGGTTAGGTAGTCGAAAAAACAATTAATTCATGAAAACTTGGCCTATTAGGCAATTGGCCTTGCTAGTAGGCTGAGAAGTGCGTTCTGGCTACTAGGTACGACATATATATATATATATATATATATATATATATATATATATATATATATATATATATTGTCGGGGTTTCACGGTGTTCTCGTTAGCAGAAGGGTTAAGCAACAGTAGACTGATTCCTTTCCAGGTGGTTGCTCCACAATAACCCTTACTCACCGTCGTTCGGCGGGTCTTCCCTCGATCCTCTGGCCACACTGTGCCCAGGAGAGTACCCCAGTCGTCTCCAACCGGCCTTAATTTGCAGATGAGTGAGGGCACAGATCGTTCCCTCAATCTGTGTGCCCGCCCCGACAACGACTCTTACCACCTTACAAGGTCGCCACTGTGTTTTCAGTGTCCAGTAACACTCAGTGGTCAGATTGTGTAAGTGGCAAGAGTAATCCATAATATGGTATCAGGCAGGTACTCTGTCATTCTATCTTCCATTTACACGGTCACAAGATAAATGGAGGGGATGATACAAACACCAAGATTTTGGTATTTTACTTAAAGACAACGAGAAATATATATGCCATCAATGTATCAGGAATAATATGATATGACAATTGCTCCATTCATAGCATATATTCTGGAGAGCGCACCGATATGGTAACATCCGGCCATGCCACGCGTCACCTGTCAGATGTCAGCTGACTCGGGACCCTCGCCGATCGTGGGAACAGACTCGTACTTGTTTTCTAATTCTGTCACGATCCCCGCCTTTATTTAACTTTTTCCAAAACTCGTATTCACATTCACATGGCCTTACTTATGATTTCACTGGCCTCACGATCAACATCTTATTCACAATACTCTCACAGTGGCGTTTCACCGTACCAAAAGATTACTCTATTCTATAATATAATTACTGTGAATGCACTCACTTGCATCACTGAACTTTTCTTTATATCTATACTTATCTCTTAAAGAGAGATCACTGGCAATCACTTCACGTATATGATATTATTCAGTAACACAGTCATGTCGATATATAAAATCAATACTCAAATGTCAGGCATTATATAAATATATACATCATGAAGATCAATCACACAGGCATTTATATAATATGGTCATAGAAGATCACACACACGGGCACTTATATCAATAGATTATAGAGATCAATCCACAGGCATTTAGTCAATAGATTATAGAGATCACATCCATCAGGCTTTTATCAATAGATAAGAGATCAATCCACAGGCATTTATATCAATAGATTATAGAGACATCACACACCTAAATTACTATTAATTAAATTACAACCTATACATAATAAAAGTATTTGAGAGAGTGATAGAGTCTAGGTCACCTAATTTCATGGAACCAATGACTTCACAACCCAGGCCAACATGGATTTCGAGCGGGAAGATCGTGCTCTCTCACAGCTTACTTGAGCACTACGATAAAGTCCACTGAGGGCAATTAGAGAAAAACACGAATGCTGATGTTGATACTACACGGGATTCTGCAAAGCATTCGATGTATGTGATCCATGGCGTGATAGCACAACAAAATGAAGTCAATGGGAAATAAACCGGTAAAGTATGGATCGCTGGATACTCCAGTTTTCTGTCAAACAGGACTCAGGCGAGTAACGGTCAACCATATAAAATCGAGTCCAAGTGGCAAGTTAAAACGCTCTGTACCTCAGGGTCAGTGCCTTGCACCGCTGCTTTTCCTTATCTTCATATCAGATATAGACAAAAATACCAAGTCACAGCTTCGTATCATCCTTTGCAGACGACACAAAATCAGTAAGAAAATTACCTCTGCGCTGAAGACATTGAAAAATACTATCAAGCTGATATTGATAAAGTTTCGACTGGGAATCAGAAAATAATATGATGTTTAACAGTGAGCAAATTCCAGGTACTCAGTATGGTAAAAATGAGGACCTTGAAACATAATACAGGGTACAAAACACAATGCAAATGTGCCCATAGTAGGAGAAACAACATGTAAAGGATTTGGGAATAATGATGTCTGACGACCTAACGTTTAGGGAGCATAACTCAAGCAAATTTGGCGACAGCCAGAAAAATGATAGGATGGATTACGAGAACTTTCAAATGCCAGGGATCCCATCACAATGCTTGTACTCTTCAAGTCACTTGGGTGCCTGTCCGGTCTTGAGTACTGTTAAGTCTCACTTCCCCCTTTAGAGCAGGAGACAAGTGCTGAAATTGAGGAATACGAGAACATATACGGCACGCATAGACGCGATGAAGCACCTAAATTATTGGGATCGTTGCAAGCTCTCCAAATGTACCTCACTAGAAAGAAGACGAGAGAGATATCAAATAATATACACCTGGAAGATACTGGAGGGCCAGTCCGGGCACAATCTATCACCCAGTAAAATAAATAACAAGTACTGGAGTGAACGAATGGAAGAAAAGTGCAGAATAAGCCCAGTGAAGAGCAGGGGTGCCATAGGACACAACTCAGGAGAACACTGTGTATGAAACATCGAGGTCCTGCCGGCTTGTTCAAACACAGTCCCTTCCCAGCAAGGCATAAGAAACTATTGCCGGAACAACCGTGGTACATCTTCAAGAGGAAACCTAGATTATTCCTCCACGGACGTTCCGGACCAGCCGGGGTTGTGGGTGGGTATGTGGGCTCTGCGGGCCGCTCCAAAACACCTAGTGGACCAACTCTCCAAGTCAAGCCTAGGCCTCGTGCCCGGGCTTTGGGGAAGTAGAAGCACGTCCCAGAACCCCGTACCTCAACCAGGTAACAACCTAGGTAACACCAATGATCTGGGTTTACTACCTAATATATATCTATAATAATAATACTCTCTGTAAATTATAAGTCACAGTAAATTCTCTGATGAATATCTTGGCTGCTTGCCCACACACCCACACATAGATATATATTAGTAAACTGATACTGTGGCGCTCTGGGCAGGCTCACCACAACTGTGCTCTCTGTGTCTTAAACTCAAGTGAGACTTGCTCACGACATATAAAAATATCCTGACAAGAAAAATATATAGCCTAACTAAAGGGGAAATGGGAGGGTAACTGTAAACACCTACTTCACCTATCCTAGGTGCCAGTTGGGTTGTAGCTCCTGGTCCAGGCTCTCGCCTCGTTCACCATCCAGAAACACAAGCCCACGCCTTAGGATGGTCGCGTCTCGCCGCTTCGTACACAGCAGGTCGTGCCTCCTCCTCTACAGTACGTCGCAGGGTTGAAGTCGGTCTCCTGGCCATCAAATTTCCTCCCAACTACGGCAGCACAGCCTACGTCTCGGCGTTTCGTCGCACGTTTCACCATTAGTCCTTGTCACTGTACTCCCAGAGAACCTGCCTCTCACCCCTATGAAGTCACTGTGAAGTTACCAGCCAGTCCCAGACGATACTGCTTAAGCTCCACACGCACAGCACACCGACTTCAGAGCACTTGAAGCTCACAACACTGTCAATTCCCTGTCGTCTAGATATATCGCTAGGTATTCTGGGAAGACTTCTCGACTTGCTTTGCATCCAACTGTTGATTCGTAGGTTCCACGAAGGTGGGGTTACTGTCAAACTTGACAGGATCGTCGATCACACTTTCAATCTGGTTTGACAAGGCTGTCAACCCGTGCTCCTCACGGTGGGTGGCCCGGCCACTAAGCTGTCTCTTATACTGGTGATCCGCCAACGACGACACACGTCGATTCCCGGCCCACTTCTTGCAACACACCGGTCCCCTGAGCACTTGTTGCCTCAATATTCTGTCAATTCCTCTATCTGAGCCACATCTCGCGGGTTGCAGGAAGCCCTCACAGAGTGCGTGCCAACAACTGGAGACGCTTACATCCACCGGAGTTCGGTAAATCCTTCACTCTGACAGGATGACCGATCGCGCGTCCTACCTCTCGGAGACGTGCGTGAAACACTGATATCGCCAAGGCGTCACCCGGCCGGACTCCCCCTGCCTATGCGACGTCACTTTTCCCAAAGTAGGTTTTCATTGGCTCCCAGTGCCACGTCGCTGACGGTGACCACACTGTCGCACTGACGTCACACAGTGTTTTGGCGGGAGAACAGACTCGCCAGCGCCATATTGGCTCCCTAAAGGGCCTATCCCACAGGCCAAAATGTGTCTTATTCTCGCAAATTTGCTCGGCTCATCGAGAATACTGTTCTCCTCCCACATATGTTCAATTGACTGCCTGCAATGTAGAGAACGCTTGGGAATAGTGTACATGACTCTTACAGCAGGCGTGGGAGAATTAGAAGGGGGGGGAACACTGTCACAATACTATATATATATATATATATATATATATATATATATATAGTATATATATATATATATATATATATTATATATATATATATATATATATATATATATAGATTCTATGCGGAAAGTCTATGCGGAAAAACCGCATATATATATATATATAATATATATATATATATATATACTTATATATATATATCTATATATATTATATATAGTATATTATATATATATAATATATGCGGATAAAACCACAAAGAATTGGAGAAAGGGGGTGAACGTTTCGGCTTGTTAAGGCATTGTCAACACACTGACTGAGGACAAGAGAGAAGATACAGCCGGTCAGCACCTAGACCTAACATAACCCATCCCTAGGAAAGGATTCCCAGAAACAGGAAGAGACAAAGAGGATTAAGCTGTCAGAGAATTAAGGAAGAAAGATTAAGGAAAAGCCTGATGAACACACAATAAATGAATATACAATTGTAATGAGAGCATTGTATGTCTATAATTTCAAAGTTTTTCTTAAAACTGTTGTGTAATATTGTAACTTAAAACTGGGTCAAGTTTGTACATACCAGTACTAACCATTGAAAGAAGCATTGGACATTGACTAATTAGCGCGGACCTCGATTAAATTCCTTTCCACAAAGCCATTGCAATTGGCAATGCTTTTCGCCCCATCCCAATTAATAGTTGATCACACCAACTTGTATGTAGATACAAAGTATTAGACGTTTGTGCAGTTCTTATACTATAAGCATGTTGGGACAAAGCAATTGTAAGATGTTTCCTGTTTGTCCAAGGTAACACAGACTCACAATCATTGCAGGGAATCGAATACAGCACAACCTGCTGTACCAAGGGAGTTTTTTATTAAATTAGACTTGATCGTATTATTAGTGAACACCAAATTGATATTAAGGGTCTTAAAAACTGGGGAAAGTTTCTCAAATCCCATCGCATAAGGTACCACCAATAGAGTTTCATTTTCTGCTTTCGTTTTGGAGACATTATTATAAAACGTACGTTTAGAATTCCCAAACGCAACAATCCAAAATATCTTAGGGTACTGTAAACTTTATCCCAATTTCATATATTTTAGCTATCTCTTCATCAAAAACTCAGGGCCTTACATACAAATGATCAGTGTTTAGGTCGATCGTCAATTGCATATATATATATATATGTATATATATATATATATATATATATATATATATATATATATATATCATATATATATATGTATATATATATATATATATATATATATATATATATATATATATATATATATATAATATATATACTATATGGTTATATATATATATATATATATATATATATAGATAGTAATATATATATTATATATATATATATATATATATATATATATATATATATATATATGTCCTACCTAGTAGCCAGAAACTCACATTCTCAGCCTACTATTCAAGGGCCCGATTTGCCTAATAAGCCAAGTTTTCATGAATTATTATATTTTCTCTAATTTTTTTCTTATGAAATGATAAAGCTACCCATTTCATTATGTATGAGGTCATTTTTTTTATTGGAGTTAAAATAACGTAGTTATATGACCGAACTTAACCAACCCTACCTAACCTAACCCAACCTATCTTTATAGGTAAGGTTAGGTTGGTAGCCGAAAAAGTTAGGTAGGGTAGGTTAGGTAGGTTAGGTTAGGTAGCTTAGGTAGCCGAAAACAATTCTATTTCAATACACACACACACACACTATATATATATATATATATATATATATATATATATATATATATATAGAATATATATATGTCGTACCTAGTAGCCAGAACGCACTTCTCAGCCTACTATGCAAGGCTCGATTTGCCCTAACAAGCCAAGTTTTCATGAATTAATATATTTTCTCTAATTTTTTTCTTATGAAACGATAAAGCTATCCATTTCATTATGTATGAGGTTCAATTTTTTTATTGGAGTTAAAACTAACGTAGTGATATGACCGAACCTAAACAACCCTACCTAACCTAACCTAACCTATCTTTATAGGTTAGGTTAGGTAGGTTGATGAAAGTTAGTGTTTGTAGGTTAGGTTAGGTATGGTTAGGTCGTCGAAAAACAATTAATTAATGTAACTTGGCTTATTAGGCAAATCGGGCCTTGCATAGTAGGCTCAGAAGTGCGTTCTGGCTACTAGGTACGACATATATAATATATATAGAATATATATATATATATATATATATATATATATATATATATATATATAGATAATTAATATATATATATATATGCGTATATTGGTATATAAGTGTGTGTTTCTATGTAAACTGTAGCATTGCAATAAAATCAAATAAAAATAAAATATTAAAAAAATAACAATAGGGGTGGTAGGAGAGGAAAAGATTAAAGTATTCAGTGAGCATCTACAAGGTCTTCTCTGAACACTATTTTTTTCTTCTTCGAAGATGTGGGTCCCTTCAATCAAACCAGTGGTGGTACCCCTTATATATATATATATATATATATATATATATATATATAGTATATATATATATATATATATATATTATATATATATATATATATATATATGTCGTACCTAGTAAGCCAGAACTCACTTTTGGCTTACTATGCAAGGCTCGATTTGACCTAATAAGCCAAGTTTTCCTGAATTAATATACGTTCTCTAATTCTTTCTTATGAAACGATAAAGCTACCAATTTCATTATGATGATGGTCAATTTTTTTCATTGGAGTTAAAATTAACGTAGATATATGACCGAACCTAACCAACCCTACCTAACCTAACCTAACCTATCTTTATAGGTTAGGTTAGGTTAAGTAGCCGAAAAAGGTAGGTTAGGTTAGGTTAGGTAGGTTAGGTAGTCGAAAAACAATAATTCATGAAAACTTGGCCTATTAGGCAAATCGGGCCTTGCATAGTAGGCTGACAAGTGCGTTCTGGCTACTAGGTACGACATATATATATATATATATGTATATATATATATATATATATATATATATATATATATATATGTAATATATATATTGTCGGGGTTCACGGGGTGAGCAACGGTATACAAGGACTTTATCCCGGATGTCCTGTCATGGTCGCCAACGTCGGGTTCCCAGTATAAGAGGGAGAGCAACAGTATCTACAGATATCCTCTCAAAGTGGTTGCACTATTGGCGATAACCGTAACTCACCGTAGTCCTGCTGGTCTTCACTCTATCCTCGCGGCACCAGTGTATGCCCAGGAGAGTACCCCAATCAGTCCCTACCCAGACTTAGTTTGGGAATGAGTGGAGACACAGATTGTTCCTTCAACTGTGTGCCCGCCCCGACAAGGACTCTTATACTACTTACAAGTCGCTAACTGGTGTTTTCCGGTGTCCAGTAACACTACATTGGAATTGCAGAATTGTGGTAACCATGGCACGAGTACTCTCAATAAATCTGGTATCAGGCGAGTAATTACTTCTGTCACACTATCTTCTTCCATTTATAATGTAGCCACAAGATATATGGAGGGATGATACAAACGTCAAGGTATTTTGTGTTTTACTTAAGACATCATATTCATATATCAATAACACACAAGTACAATGCAGAAGTCGCTCTCTCTTCATAGATAATTTGGTGCACACAATATGGCAACACACTTCCCCCCCCCCCCCCGCTCTCACGTCAACTCAAGATCAGCTGGGGTGCTACCACCGCGCAAATGTTCTTTTGTTTGTTCGTCTAGCATGAGGCGCCCTTTACTTTAACTTCTCATTATTGCTGTATTCACACACAACACGATTGCTGCTATTATGACAATATAATGCACTTGAATCACTGCATTGGTTACAAGCTTAATCAAACATTTCTATTTTAATGCCCACAATAAATTGCTATCATGTCGTACTGCACTGCACTTCATATAATGATATCAAATGCAACAAGATATAACACTGGAGTTCTCAGTAATTCCTTTCGCAGGCGAATATTCAATTCATCACTTCACACATGTAAAATTATTCATACACAGGCATGACATACATATATAGATAAAGCATGGATATCAATAATAGTAATAATACCAATACTGGGCACATAGCCTAACACCAATAACTGGTTCACTAGAATAATATATATATATTCTCTCACTACATCATCATGGTAAAGTCACTTGAAATAAATCATTGTCACAGCAAATTCTTCAATAAATCCAGTGCTTGCACACACCACATATATGTATAAATACTGTGAGTGCTCTATACAGCCTCACTCTGCACAACCATGCCTTACTGTGACATAGACCCAGGTGAGACTTGCTCACTACATGAAAGATACTTTGGCTAAATATGTAGCTGACTAAAGGGAATTGGGAGGGAACTATAATCACCTACTTCCACCTATCCTCCGGTGAGAGTTGAGTTGTGTGGTGTCTGTGTATAGCTGAGATACTCTTGGTAGTAAGGTTGATGTAAAGTCATTCCTGGTTACTGACTTTAATAAAAAAACGATTACATGATAGAGTAGCTCCCAAGCTTGGCAGGCGTCCTGTGCTTTGTTTACCTTCCCTAGTGGCGTCCAGCCGCCGCACATAGAAAACGGATGGTACCATTTTCTGTGAACATGACATCCCTCCTTTTCTTTATAAAGAATGAATACAGGATGTCTACCATGCTTGTAGCACAAAGCAAAGTTATTGACACAAAGTAAGTTATTAACATATCAAGAGATATTGCATACATTTAACATTATTTAAACACACAAAGAATTTAAACAATCTTAACCACAAAGGATTTCAATGTTAAAAATACATATGCAATGTTAAACAAACATGAAAGAAACTGTAATACAAAGTTACAAAATATTGAATGAGAGATCTGCATTATTCAAACAATATTAAATTTAGTTCAGCATAACAAGTAAATACTTTGCATTACATAGGAACACAATTAATCATCATATCGTGTAGGGCGTTTAACATATCGTTTTGGACGAGAGTCCTTAAATACAAAAATATCCCTCGATGAATTGTTTATCGAGTTATAACTCATTTTTTCTTTTTCTTTTGCACGACTTTGCACTTCATCATTTTCTACACTATTTGGAATCACTTTGAAATAAGCCATATTACGTGTTATACTATGATCTCTATTACTCGCTGTTACCATAGTTCCTTTTACACTAATCACTTTATATGGTTTTGTATCATACGGCATATCTAGCTTTCCCTCTTTTTTCTTTTTAACGAGAACAGTATCTCCAACCTTTATGAATTGTTCCTTTGCACGTTGATCATGAGCAATTTTCATTTTGCCCTTCGCAAAATGAATTCTCATAGGACGTCCAAATAAAAGTTCGCCAGGCGACTTGCCCAGTGTTCCATGCGGTGTTGCACGGTAGTTCCTGAGAAAAGCATACATAGCTTGTTTCCAGGATCGTCCTTCGGCATGAGCACAGCGTACAGCTTTCATGAGAGGTTGCATGAATCTCTCTACTTCTCCATTTGCTTGAGGATGTAGTGGCATCACACGGCGGTGTTTGAATCCAATATGCTCAGCAAAGTTGACAAAGTCTTGTCCATTAAATGGCGGTCCATTGTCCGTCTTGACAACTTCAGGAATGCCAAAGTTTGAAAAGATCTTGTCGAGTTTCGGGATGACAGCCTTTGCAGATGTGGAAGTGATGATTTCTACTTCTGGATAACGTGAGTGATCATCAATGACTACCATCAAGTACTCTCCAGTTGGTAGCGGTCCACAGAAGTCCATCGATACTTCCATCCATGGTGCAGCAGGTAGTGGTGAAGGTTGTAGAGGTGTTGGTCTTGAAGTATCCACTGCAGCTTGGCAAGGGACACAGGCATCATGCATGTCCTTAGCTTGACGATCAATGCCAGGAAACCACACCTTTTCTCGTAGCAGCTGTTTGGTCCTTACAAGACCTTGGTGTCCTTGATGTGCAAGCTTCAGAGCACGTTGCTGGAGAACAGCTGGAATGACGATACGAGTACCTCGCAGCACGGTGTCGCGTTGTTGCGTAACACTTAATTCTGTCTGGATGCGTTCAAGTGCTTTGAATGCATCTTGGTCAACTCCTGAGGGTGGGATGCGTGGAAACTTTTTCTTAGTCAATGCATCCACTGTTGCTTGCAGAGTTGGGTCCTCTAGGGTTGCAGTACGGATTTCATCAAGAGTGAGAGCCTTAGGGACTGCATCACAGGTTACAGAGTGTACATATTCCTCGGCAACTTGCTGATGCTTGGTGATGGTGAAACTGTTGGCAGGATGTCGACTGATGTAATCAGCGGGATTGCCTGCACCTGGCTTGTATTTCACCGTAAAGTTGTATGGTTGCAGACGAAGAGCCCATCTCAATGCGAGCTGGTGGTTTGGACTTTGGATTATTGAAGATGGTCTCCAACGGTTTGTGGTCAGTGACTATCGTGGTAAAGGGTGCACCAAGCAGATACACATTGAAGTGTTCACAGCCCCATACAAGAGCAAGAGCTTCCTTCTCTGTCTGACTGTATCGTTGCTCAACATCTGTGAGAGAACGGCTGGCGTAGGCAATTACTACTCTTGAATCTGGTTGACCAGGTTTGTGTTGGGCTAACACAGCACCTAAACCAACAGGACTAGCATCCACCGTTAACTCAGTGTCCATTGATGGATCAAAGTATGCAGCAGTCGCATTTTCTACTAGTGCATCTTTCACAGCATCAAATGCATTTTGCTCGACATCGCTCCAGTACCATGATGCATTTTTCTTCAGGAGCTCACGTAGAGGCTTCGTAATGGTAGCAAAATCTGGAATGAAGCGAGAACAGTAGTTTGCCATTCCCAGAAAACTATGTACTTCAGTGGATGTTGAAGGAGGTGCAGCATTCTTGATATCTGCAACTTTCTTAGGATCTGGAGACAGACCTTTGTCACTAAGTACATGTCCAAAGAATTCAATTTTATGTTGATTGAACTCACACTTTGCTCGGCTTAGCGTCAAATTCTTTTCTCGTAAGCGTTGCAATGTTGCACGAAGAGCTTTGTCGTGTTCAGCTTGGGTACGGCCATAAACAATGATGTCATCAGACATGTTGTCAGCATTAGGTATATCTTGCAATACCTGGCTGATGATGTGCTGGAATACTTCAGCAGCACTGTTAATACCAAACTCAGGCGCTTGTACCTATACAGACCTCGATGTGTCGTAAACGTTGTGATGAATCGACTCTCATCATCAAGTTCAAGCTGATGATAGCCCTTGTTTAAATCTAACTTGCTGAATACAGTTGCACCATTCAAGCGGTAATCATATCATCTACAGTGGGTGTAGGATGGCGTTCACGCATTATTGCCTTGTTGGGACACGCATGTCTACACAAATGCGTATCTCATCTGGATTCTTCGGCTTTGGTGGAGTAACAATTGGCTTACCCATGGTGG
>WNGS01161478.1:21471-41768 GCA_020271785.1 Procambarus virginalis | reverse complement strand
GGGTAGTGGTATTGTGGAGGAGGTAATGGTGTGGAGGAGGAGAGGGTAGTGGTGTTCAGGGGCAGGGCGTAGTGGTGTGGTAGTTGTATGGAGGAGGAGAGTTGTCGTGAGGAGGAGAAGAGTAGTGGTTTGGAGAAGGAGAAGAAAGTAGTGGTGTGTAGGAGCAGGGGTTAATGGTGTGAAGGAGGAGAGTAGTGGTGTGGAAAAGGAGCTAGTGGTGTGGCATAGGAGCTAGTGGTGTGACATAGGAGGTAGTGGTGTGGAGGAGAAGGGGGTAGCGGTGTGGATGAGGAGGGTAGTGGTTTTTAAAGAAGTTAATGGTGGTGTATAGGAGGTAGTTGTGTTGAGAAAGGGTTTGTGGGTTCAGGAGAAAGCGGTAGAGGGGGGTAGTTGTTTGGGGGAGGAGAGTAGTCGTGAGGAGAAGGAGGGTAGTGGTATGGAGGAGGAGGGAGTAGTAATGAGTAGGAGGAAGGGGTAGCGGTGTGGAAAATAAGGGGTAGTCACGTGGAGGAGGAGGGCATAGTGGTGTGGTGTTATCTACATGTGACCACATGAGGACGTATCATCGCCATAGCCACGAAGCCCATACCAGGTGGTGCCTACGTGACACATTTTTACCCAAATTGAAACCTTTGAACCCAATAAGGCGATTGTGTACTCAAACTAACCAAGTACAGTAGGTTAATCAACTAATCTTTGGTATAAATTTTCCTGTCAATCGATAATTCTCGATTGATTGGCTACTATAATTATATAACCCCCCATACTTGTGTAGGAATATGACTTGTGGGAGAATTTAATTCCACACAGTCCGCTCAATAAACATACAGTCCTCTAAACTATCATAAGAAATAAAATAATAATTACATTTAATATTATAGATTAGAACTCATTAAATTAATTCATTAATTAATAATTAAAATAAATAATAAAATCCCATGAGTCAGAATTCCCCACATGTATTTGATCATCTTCGAACCGGATCACAACGTAATTGGTCCCTCGTACTTAGATCATATTTATAATCACTAATAAGAATCAGTACAAACAATATATTTTTTTTAATATTCAGCAGTAGAAACCAACTGCTAATTTACCAGTAACCTATCTCATCAATTCTCAACTTCAGTGCACTCAGTATTGTTACTGAATATTGTACGATTTATGTTCTAAGCCTTAATGCAGGTTATATAGGAGCTAAATAACTATATAATACCAACAAATACAATACGTAGTATAACTGCACATCACTAAACTTAGTTCGTCATTTTTGTTGATTATGTCCATAGAAACTACTGGTGTTTTATTTTTGCGGAGTTTGATGCACGCATTAAACCTAACTAAATTTTGTCTATACTTTCACGTAACTTTATCCCATAATGAGTGGATCAATTTAGTGTTGGGGTCATTAATCATTGGGGTCAAATTATTTAATTCTAATTAAATTCCATAGTTGATGAGAGGTTACCAATACTAATTATAGTATTTTATTTCTCTAAATAAAAAGCATTTCTCTAAATAAGAGAATCATTTAACACAAAAAACAAAACAAAAATAATAAAATATTGCACCATTCTATTTGCCACACATTATATTTAATTTACTTTTGCCAACCCTTATGCTGGATATGACCATATTAGGCTGGTTTTGAACTAAATATTGTCCAGACTAGTCCAATCCAATTACATCTGCTGAACAGTGTCTGGGTAGGATATTGTTACTTGTCTAGAGCTGAACTAAAGATTGTACAGCCTAACACCATTTCAACAATTGTGAAGACCCGAAATAGGGTTGGATTCATTTGCAACATGAGCTGTGTTGAACTGTGTAAAGAGTCATATCTTCTTACCTTACAGGTTCCCTGAGATGTCGCGAATCATTTAAAATAGGAGGCTACTGTATACATTACTTATTTATGGAAAAAATTTCATTTATAAGTTTTGTAGGTGAGGGGGGAAGGGAAGGGAACTATCAGGGGAAAGCGCCAAGCCATTACGACTATATAGCGCTGGGAAGGGGGTAAAGATAAGGATTTGGGATGAGACGGGGGGAAGGAATGGTGCCCAACCACTTGGATGGTCGGGATTGAACGCCGACCTGCATGAAGCGAGACCGTCGCTCTACCGTCCAACCCAAGTGGTTGGACAGCAGGTGAGGGGGCTTACGCCCCTTGTACACACAAAATGGCAACGTCTCTGTCAGGTTGGCGCCAAGACGTGAGGGCGCCAGCAGGCTGGCTGAGGTCACATGACGTGACTGACCAATCAGAGCCCGCTGTGACGTCACCGGGAGGCCTGGCTCAGGGCCTGCAGGTCAGTGCACCAGCAGAGATTCACAGACCTTTGACGCGAGCTGAAGTGCGTCAGCGAGTTCTCGAGATTGGAGGTTTTGGAAGCCTCGCACGATGTGCGAGCTGCCGTGACCGGGTCACATCTACTGAAGTTCTGGAGGGGAAACATCACGTCTGGATCCATGAGAAAACGTCTCGGTGAAGGAGCGAATGTCTCGAGAAGGAGAACCTATTTGTGCTTGCGGGGGTTGAGCTCTGGCTCTTTGGTCCCGCCTCTCAAATGTCAATCAACTAGTACTCACCTAATTGTACTCACCTAATTGTGCTTGTGGGGGTTGAGCTTTGGCTCTTTGGTCCCGCCTCTCAACTGTCAATCAACTGGTGTACAGATTCCTGAGCCTATTGGGCTCTATCATATCTACACTTGAAGCTGTGTATGGAGTCAGCCTCCACCACATCACTTCCTAATGCATTCCATTTGGCAACCACTCTGACACTAAAAAAGTTCTTTCTAATATCTCTGTGGCTCATTTGGGCACTCAGTTTCCACCTGTGTCCCCTTGTGCGTGTGCCCCTTGTGTTAAATAGGCTGTCTTTATCTACCCGATCATTTCCCTTCAGAATCTTAAATGTGGTGATCATGTCCCCCCTAACTCTTCTGTCTTCCAGCGAAGTGAGGTTTAATTCCCGTAGTCTCTCCTCGTAGCTCATACCTCTCAGCTCAGGCACTAGTCTGGTGGCAAACCTTTGAACCTTTTCCAGTTTAGTCTTATCCTTGACTAGATATGGACTCCATGCTGGGGCTGCATACTCCAGGATTGGCCTGACATATTTGGTATACAAAGTTCTGAATGATTCTTTACACAAGTTTCTGAATGCCGTTCGTATGTTGGCCAACCTGGCATATGCCGCTGATGTTATCCTCTTGATATGTGCTGCAGGAGACAGGTCTGGCGTGATATCAACCCCCAAGTCTTTTTCTTTCTCTGATTCCTGAAGAATTTCCTCTCCCAGATGATACCTTGTATCTGGCCTCCTGCTCCCTACACCTATCTTCATTACATTACATTTGGTTGGGTTAAACTCTAGCAACCATTTGTTCGACCATTCCTTCAGCTTGTCTAGGTCTTCTTGAAGCCTCAAACAGTCCTCTTCTGTTTTAATCCTTCTCATAATTTTGGCATCGTCCGCAAACATTGAGAGAAATGAATCGATACCCTCCGGGAGATCATTTACATATATCAGAAACAAGATAGGACCGAGTACAGAGCCCTGTGGGACTCCACTGGTGACTTCGCGCCAATCGGAGGTCTCACCCCTTACCGTAACTCTCTGCTTCCTATTGCTTAGGTACTCCCTTATCCACTGGAGCACCTTACCAGCTACACCTGCCTGACTCTCCAGCTTATGTACCAGCCTCTTATGCGGTACTGTGTCAAAGGCTTTCCGACAATCCAAGAAAATGCAGTCCGCCCAGCCCTCTCTTTCTTGCTTAATCTTTGTCACCTGATCGTAGAATTCTATCAAGCCTGTAAGGCAAGATTTGCCCTCCCTGAACCCATGTTGGCGATTTGTCACGAAGTCTCTTCTCGCCAGATGTGTTACCAGGTTTTTTCTCACGATCTTCTCAATCACCTTGCATGGTATACAAGTCAAGGACACTGGCGTGTAGTTCAGTGCCTCTTGCCTGTCGCCCTTTTTGTATATTGGGACCACATTCGCCGTCTTCCATATTTCTGGTAGGTCTCCCGTCTCCAGTGACTTACTATACACTATGGAGAGTGGCAAGCAAAGTGCCTCTGCACACTCTTTCAGTATCCAAGGTGAGATCCCGTCTGGCCCAACAGCCTTCCTAACATCCAGATCCAGCAGGTGTCTCTTTACCTCCTCTCTCGTAATTTCGAACTCTTCCAAGGCCGCCTGATTTACCTCCCTTTCTCCTAGCACAGTGACCTCACCTTGTTCTATTGTGAAGACCTCCTGGAACCTCTTGTTGAGTTCTTCACACACCTCTTTGTCATTCTCTGTATACCTGTCCTCGCCTGTTCTAAGTTTCAATACCTGTTCTTTCACTGTTGTTTTCCTTCTGATGTGACTGTGGAGTAGCTTTGGTTCGGTCTTGGCTTTGTTTGCTATATCATTTTCAAACTTTTCTCTGCTTCTCTTCTCACCCTGACGTACTCATTCCTGGCTCTCTGGTATCTCTCTCTGCTTTCTGGTGTTCTGTTATTCCGGAAGTTCCTCCACGCCCTTTTGTTCAGTTTCTTCGCTTCCATACATTCCCTATTATACCATGTATTCTTCTGTTGCTTCTCGGATTTTTCCCTTTGGACCGGGATGAACCTGTTTACTGCCTCCTGACACTTTTGGGTAACATAGTCCATCATACCCTGTACAGACTTATCTCTGAGGTCTGAGTCCCAGGTATTTCACTTAGGAAACTTCTCATCTGTACATAATTCCCCTTTCGGAATGCCAGCCTTTTGATTCCTAGTTCTTTTTTGGGGAGATAATTCCTAGCTCTACCAGGTACTCAAAGTTCAATACACTATGGTCACTCATTCCCAAGGGCGCTTCCATCTTACTTCCCTTATATCCCCTCATTTAGGGTAAATATCAAATCAAGCATTGCTGGTTCATCTTCTCCTCTCATTCTTGTTGGGTCATTGACGTGCTGGCTTAGAAGTTTTTNATTCGTACAACTAGTTAGAAATGTTAAACAAGAGATAAGGAAAGCAAAAAGAAACTATGAAGTTCGTATAGCAGGGCAAGCAAAGACAAATCCTAAAGGGTTTTTTCAGTTATATCGAACTAAGACTAGGGAAAGGATAGGTCCATTAAAAACTGAGACAGGTCAAATAACAGATAGTGATGAAGAGATGAGTAGTATTTTTAATAAATATTTTGTATTTGTATTTACTAAAGAGGAACTTAACAATATGCCTTCAGTCGAACAAGTTTATGTGGGTGGGGACGAGGACAGGTTGACGAGTTTAGCAGTTACCAGGGAGGATGTTCTTAAACAAATAGTAAAACTCAAACCAAACAAATCCCCAGGGCCGGATGAAGTGTTTGCCAGAGTGCTGAAAGAATGCAAAGAGGAGCTTTGTGACCCGCTGGCAATCATATTTAATAAATCAATAGAGTCAGGCAGAGTGCCAGAGTTTTGGAAAGTTGCTAATGTGATACCAGTTTTTAAGAAAGGAGATAGATCACTTGCGTCTAACTATCGACCAATTAGCCTAACGTCTATTGTGGGAAAGTTACTCGAATCTATAATAGCAAATAAAATTCGTCTTCATCTTGAAAAACATAAATTAATAATTGAGTCGCAACATGGTTTTACAAATGGCCGTTCATGTTTGACAAATTTGTTATCTTTTTATTCTAGCATAGTTGAGGCAGTTGATAGTGGTAAGGATTGTGATGTTGTGTACCTTGACTTTAGCAAAGCTTTCGATACAGTGCCACATGAAAGACTGATTAAAAAGATAGAGGCTCATGGTATTGGGGGTGCTATATTAAGCTGGATTAGGGCATGGCTATACCAAAGGAAACAGAGAGTTAGTGTAAATGGAGTCAAGTCAGAGTGGGAAAATGTTGTAAGTGGAGTGCCTCAAGGCTCTGTCCTGGGACCTCTGTTGTTTATAATATATATAAATGATTTTGATTCAGGTTTGAGTAGCAACATTTGCAAATTTGCCGATGATACGAAAATCGGTAGGGAAATTAATTCGGAGGAGGACTCACTATCACTTCAAGTTGATCTAGATAGGGTTTTGAAATGGTCAAAGGACTGGCAGATGCAGTTTAATGCTGATAAATGTAAAGTTCTGAGGCTGATAATGATGATAGAGTTACAAGATACGAGCTAGATGGTGTTGAGATTGCGAAGTCGGATTGCGAAAGGGATCTGGGAGTTATAATTAGTAAGAATTTAAAACAAAAGGATCAATGCATAAATGTTCGTAATAAGGCAAATCGGACACTCGGATTTATTAATCGCAGCGAAAGTAACAAGACACCTGGTGTGGTTCTCAAGCTAAATCTTGCTCTGGTTAGGCCCCATTTAGATTATGCAGTTCAGTTTTGGTCGCCATATTATAGAATGGATATAAATTCACTTGAACGTCTCCAGCGTAGGATGACTAAGTTAATTCCCCATATTAGAAATCTTTCATATGAAGAAAGATTAACAAAGCTTAATTTGCATTCACTGGAAAGGCGAAGAGTTAGGGGTGACATGATAGAGGTTTACAAGTGGATGAATGGACATAACAAAGGGGATATAAATAGGGTATTGAAAGTATCAACACAGGACAGAACGCGAAACAATGGTATAAATTGGATAAGTTTAGATTTAGGAAAGACTTGGGTAAATACTGGTTCAGTAACAGGGTTGTTGATTTGTGGAACCAATTGCCGCGTAACATTGTGGAGGTGGGGTTCCTCGATTGTTTCAAGCATGGGTTGGACATGTATATGAGTGGGATTGGGTGGTTATAAAGAGGAGCTGCCTCGTATGGGCCAATAGGCCTTCTGCAGTTGCCTTTGTTCTTATGTTCTTATCTGTCTAGGTAACCTACACTAGTTGCATTACCTCAGAAGGATTCTCGTATGGTTGCAGATGCATTCTTGCGTGGGTTCGTTACTGTATTAAGACCTCCTACAGTTTTAGTTTCTGACCGGGGTCAAGAATTCAATGGGAATATATTTAGGGAAGTTTGTAGAATTTTAGAGACAACTTCGGCTTTTACAACAGCCTACCACCCACAAGCAAACGGCATGATGGAACGTACTAATCGTTCAGTCAAGGATATGCTTGCAATCCTTGCTGAACATGATGCGAACTCTTGGGATGAACACCTACCCTATGTACAATTAGCCTTGAATACTGCCATCCACCAATCGATTAACACCCAACCCCTTCATTTGTTTACTGGTAATTCATGCAATTTCCCCTCAGGTCTGCGTAACAGACATAATATTGCATACGAGGAGGACTATCCTTCAGAGGTCCTTGGAAGAATGAGAAATGCATGGAATATTGCGGCTGAAGCGTCCAAGAAGGCACGGAATCGGTATGCTCATTTTTATGACAAGAAAGTGTGCCCTCTTGAGTTGAAAGAAGGAAGCCTCGTGTTGAGAGTGAATGAGGCTGCGCCCGCAAATCAGAGTAGGAAACTAGCTCCTAGGTGGCGAGGTCCATATAGAGTAGTTAAGAGAGCGGGGCCGGTTAATCTTGTCATAAAAGGAGTATTCGATGACCAGGTGGAAAGGACAATTGATATAAATAAATTTAAACAATATCATGCTAGAGAGGAATTAGAACTGCCTTCAGCGGGTCTAGTTCCTGACTCAGCAGTGCTGACTCATGGCTTCACCGACGAGTCAGGAGATGAGGATGACTCCTTATCATCGCTCATCAGTAGTCAGGTGCAGTCTCGCCACCCTATGGTGACGAGATCTCGCGCTGTACAGTAACAGTAAAGTAGCTTCCTTGGTTAGTATAATTTGGTACATAAGAATATAAGAACATAAGAACAAAGGCAACTGCAGAAGGCCTATTGGCCCATACGAGGCAGCTCCTATTTATAACCACCCAATCCCGCTCATATACATGTCCAACCCAAGCTTGAAACAATCGAGGGACCCCACCTCCACAATGTTACGTGGCAATTGGTTCCACAAATCAACAACCCTGTTACTGAACCAGTATTTACCCAAGTCTTTCCTAAATCTAAACTTATCTAATTTATACCCATTGTTTCGTGTTCTGTCTTGTGTTGATACTTTTAATACACTATTAATATCCCCTTTGTTATGTCCATTCATCCACTTATAAACCTCTATCATGTCACCCCTAACTCTTCGCCTTTCCAGTGAATGCAACTTAAGCTTAGTTAATCTTTCTTAATATGAAAGATTTCTAATTTGGGGAATTAACTTAGTCATCCTTCGCTGGACACGTTCAAGTGAATTTATATCCATTCTATAATATGGCGACCAATACTGAACTGCATAATCTAAATGGGGCCTAACAAGAGCAAGATATAGCTTGAGAACCACACCAGGTGTCTTGTTACTAACGCTGCGATTAATAAATCCAAGTGTCCGATTAGCCCTATTACGAACATTCATGCATTGATCCTTTTGTTTTAAATTCTTACTAATCATAACTCCCAGATCCCTTTCGCAATCCGACTTCGCAATCTCAACACCATCTAGCTCGTATCTTGTAACTCTATCATCGTTTCCTAGCCTCAGAACTTTATATTTATCAGCATTAAACTGCATCTGCCAATCCTTTGACCTTTTCAAAACCCTATCTAGATCAACTTGAAGTGATAGTGAGTCCTCCTCCGAATTAATTTCCCTACCGATTTTCGTATCATCGGCAAATTTGCAAATGTTGCTACTCAAACCTGAATCTAAATCATTTATATATATTATAAACAACAGAGGTCCCAAGACAGAGCCTCGAGGCACTCCACTTACAACATTTTCCCACTCTGACTTGACTCCATTTATACTAACTCTCTGTTTCCTTTGGTATAGCCAGTATAGTATTCATTAGCTTTTCCTGTAGAGGCAATGAGGTGAACTATTATTGATACTTAACTTGGGTAGCAGCTTTTACTATGCTCTGGGGATTCCACCTCCACCAAAACCCAGAGTACATCTATGATTCCGCTGTGTTGTGTCTGTCTGTTCCCAGGTCTGATTGGTACACCGACCCAGTTATTCCAGCCACACGTGAACCCTTGTCTGTAAAGACCGAGGGGGGAGGCACGTTACACAAAGCCCTCCCCCCACCAGACCCAGTAACCCATACATCAATTACTTTGGGGATGAGTGACTGTCCAAGAGTCACCCGGCCGACGCCTCACGTCACTAACGAGGTTTTTAGGGCCAGCAAGCTGTCCACATTGCAGCAGCCACCGGATGTCACCACAACACCTGGGTAGCCGTCTCGAGATCACCACTACCCACCTGCTGCGTCATCAAGACTGCAGTCATTCCAGCAGTGTTGGAGGAGAGGTCAAGAAAATGGGAGAGCAAGTAGCATTACTCAAAAGTTTCGCCGGAAGATTAATGATTACGTCGTCTGAAGTAACAAGAAAGCAGAACTAAGGCGGTCACAGGTGGGAGGCACGGTCTCCCTACAGAGTTCCGGGACTCGCCAATAGAAGGTCGCAAAATTGCCTCCTTTGGCCTAACGTCGGCGGTACGAGGGTATACACAGTTGGTGTTTACGGCCTAGTAACCTGGTGACATCAAGAAACGCCTGAGATGACGTGAGCAATGATGGAAGACGGGATTCAGCTGTTCTGCAAACAAGCAACTCGCCTCAACGACCCTCTGACACCACTCTTGTCACGAGACACCGTTGGTACATCCAGTCCTGCTCTACTGTAGTCATCTGCGCCGTCAAGTTTAACATCAAGACTGCCGTGTGAACTGTGATTGATATGAAGACGTGTGAACTGTCGGGAGCAAGATCAATGGCCGAAGTAACAGTATTCTACAACTGTCACTTGGCACTCCGCTCTACTACACTCTGTCGTCTTTCAAGAGTACCGGATGGGAGTACAAGAGGACCAGGTATCGACATCTGCGCACGGAAGAAGCAAGATCGACACCATCATCGTCAGCGACTACATTCAGCGTCCATCAGCATCGATTTTTTGTTTAAATTACTCAATATGAACAATTGGTGAAAAAGAAAAAGTGGCTCTGAACACCTTTACAAAACAAATCTGGACACTTATGTTTAAATGTTGATTTTTTTTTTTAGAATCACAACACTTTTGTTTAAATGTTCAAAAACAGATTTAAAATAAATATTATTCTGGTATAATGATATATGACAATTCTACTCCATAAATTGGTCAGTAATTAAAATCAAAGCCTCCTGTGATTGTCTAAGCCCAGAACAAACTGTTATGGAAAATTATGTTGTGCTATTTTTTTCAGAATATTGAACACAGGAGAGGCGGACCAATAAAAACACTGACACTCTTAAAGTGAGTGCGGACACTTGGCTGTGCAGTCAGCTGTACCCTGTGATATGTTATAGTAGAATTTTTTTGTTATATTTTTAGATATATGTAATAAAACTAGCAGTGTTTTTATTAGAATGTCAAGGTTAACATTGATTGGGGAGTGGATAGTACACGGATGTGAACTTAGAAGAGTTCAGTGGTATGCTCCCAGATGACTGAAAGTTCAGTCTGTAGATGTATTTTTATGTTTAATGTTAAGCATTGTGTGTGTCCGGCTCTAGGGAACACACGAGGTTGGCTAGTGAAGAGCCAAGGAATTTTAATAGCTAGTCTTTGCTCTTAGATTAAGGACATTTTATTTAGCTATGTCAGTAAGTGTAGGATGTATGTTTCCTGATGTTGGAGGATTGCTGTCGGTTGACAGCCGAGACATTGTTGAATTTGAACAGTATGAGTACAGTATATGTTTATTGTGATGTTGCTGGACAATTTGATGATTGTCATTTTTCTTAGATAGGTTAGCTTTTGTTTGAGGCATGAGCTTGAGTTATTGAGGGTTTGGATACTAAACCTCGTTATTTTTTGAGAAAAATAACAAGGTTTACTAAGTTACTTGTGCGAGGGGCGGGGGGGGGGGGGTTGTAACAAACTAGGTTTGTTGTAGGAATTATTCAGTATGGTTTCTCATAGACTACGGTGGTTTGGAAAGTTGGGTGTCAAGTGGTAGTTGTCTTATAGCAATGTATAGTGAATTATTTTACAGAATTCAGTAATTTAGAGAAATTTAAGTCTCCATTCAAATTGTATTCAATAGTATTCTGTTTAAAGTACCAAGAGTATCCTCAATTGTCGGAATACTTTAGTAAGTCACCATCAGTGACGTCACTAGCCGGGACTAGCCTGGGTCGCAGAGCGATTTGTGCGACCCTAGGTCATAGGGCTCACCAAAGCCCTCCACATTTAGTATTTCTCAAAGGTCAAATATCCATTTTGTAACTGAAATAGTTTTTCCCTAGGATGCCTGTGCAATTACCTTTAGTTTAAAAGAGTTCAACCATCTGCGCTGTTCAGAGCAACAGAGATTAGTTGTTCACCTTGAACTCTGCTTAGTAATCTTGGTAAACCTGGCATAGGAATACCCCCAAACTCTGACCAGCTGTGGAGCAGGCAGAGTGAGACTCAGTGTGGACTGGTCATCAACTGAGGGAAGTCATCCATTCTCATCCTCTCCCTGAATAGATCAGCATTACATCTAGCTGGTTGTAGTCAAAGGTAGAGTCTGCTATAGTTTTGTATAGGAAAGTAGTTCATCTCATTGCCTAAGTTAGGGAGTGTTAATTATAGGGAGTGCTTTGATTTAGATTTTGAATAAATTATTTAGTAAGTAATTTGCATTTTATTATTTCCATTGTCTCATGTCCTTGTCACGTGATCTCCACGAGGCTGAGTTTTAGTTGGGCTGCAAAGCCTAATAAAGCGTAAGAGTTCAGCTATCACTTTGTTTGCTATAATTCTCCACACTTAACGTAGATTCTTCCCTCCTTGTTAGAAATAACTGGGGTCAAGCCCCTAGGCTTATTGAGAGCATAATTGGTCCAGGCCCCGGTTATTGCTCCGTGTTAATGGTCTGGTGGTGGCGGCATAAAGGAGATTCTAGAGTTCGCTAGGGGTCTAGTTCCACGTCGTGAGGTTGTAGAATCTTAGCCGGTCAAACGGCTAAAGACCACGTGGCGTGGGATTCGGCTTACAGTAGTAGCTCTGGCGTCCCTTGGTTTGAAGAGAAGTAAATCAGAATACGAGTAGAGGTAAGGGGTAAAGGACGGAGTAGAGCCAATACCCGCCCCCCCCCGTGTTACAACCTGGCGTCTAGGAATCACCCCACTCACTACTCCACAAGCACATTGCTCGTTTGCGTTTGCCGACTTGCAATTATCTGCACACCAGCGCCATCTACACGGCCTTACCCGTGAGTAAGGCCGTGGAGCCTTACTCATGGCTCCATATAGGAGCCATCAGCCACTACGTGGCAGAATACTCTCAGTTCTCCAAAGCTGCTACATCTGCTTTCACACTCCCCTGGGTGGTGGTAGATTTACGCAGCCTATGTACATAGTAATCCAGCACCATTTATTTTGATTTTAACGTAATGTTCACTTGTCTGTTTGTTTTTACTTTTTTGCACTGTGTCATTAAGCCAAGTCACTGAGAAGATTTTTTTTATATAAACTGTATTAATTTTTGTTATATTAAATTATTTAATTTTGTTCATTCTTTGTACTTTATTCTACAGCTACCACACCGTAAAGAGATCCATAGCAGTTTTATATACTTTTTTTTTGGTTAATGTGATTGGCATTCCAGCTGCCAGAAGAGTGACTGCTCTATTCGTCATTTTTCTGTCACACACGATTTACTATCTCTAAACCGATGCTTGTGGTGTGTTACAAAGCCATTTTCTTCCAGATGCTCTATGAGCCTTTTCCTCACAATCTTCTCCATCAACTTGCATGTTATTCAAGTTAGAGAAACTGGCCTGTAGTTCAGTGCCTCTTGCCTGTCACCCTTTTTGTATATT
Organism: Procambarus virginalis; assembly: GCA_020271785.1. NCBI lineage: Eukaryota > Metazoa > Arthropoda > Malacostraca > Decapoda > Cambaridae > Procambarus > Procambarus virginalis. The sequence continues at coordinate 28,897 of WNGS01161478.1, read as the reverse complement.
TGGACTACATTTACTGTCTTCCAGCTTTCCGGTAGGTTTTGTATTTCCAGTGACCTGCTATACACCATAGAGAGAGGCACACTTAGTGCTTCTGCGCCTTCATTTAGTATCCACGGATAGATTCTGTCAGGCTCATGAGCCTTTCTCACATTCAGCTCCAACAGATTCCTTTTAACTTCATCACTGGTGAGGTCAAATTCCTCCAAGGTTGCTTGGTTTGCCTCCTCCTCATTTAGTGCAGGTGCTCCTCCTTGTTCTTTTGTGAAGACCTCCTGGAATTTCTTGTTGAGTTCTTCACACACCTCTTTGTCATTTTTTTGTGTATCTATTCTCCCCTTTCTCAGTTTCATCGATTGTTCCTTCACTGCTGTTTTCATCCAGATATGGTTGTCAAGCATTTTTGTTGCGTCTTAGCTTAACTTGCGATGTCATTTTCATACTGTTTCTCAGCTTCTCTCCTTACTCTGAGGTTCTCATTTCTTGTCCTCTGGTATCTCTCCCTGCTCTCTGGCGTCCTGTTGTTCCTGTAGTTTCTCTATGTTCTTTAACTCAATTACTTCACTTTCTTACATTCCTGGTTGAAACATGGATTCTTCTGTTTTTTCGTTTTTCTCCTTTTGGAATGGCATAAACCTGTATGCAGCTTCCTGGCACTTCTGGGTTACATAGTCCATCATATCCTGTACATTATCTTCTCTGAGTTCCGTTTCTCATGGAAACGGAACCCCTTAGGAAGTTCCTCATCTCGTCATATTTTACTCTTCGATAATTTAGTCTTTTCCCTTCCAATCTCATCCTTGGATAGGTTATCCCTACCTCCACCAGACACTCAAATGTTAATACACTGTGGTCAATCATTCCTATGGGGGCTTCAAATTTGACTTCCCTTATTTCTGACTCATTCAAGGTGAATATCAGGTCGAGTCTTGTTGATTCTCTTGTGTCAACTACATTTACAAAATCCTGTTCTTAAATCCAAACCATGTTCTGAAACTCTCCCTGGACAGATGTAATAGGACCCATTATCACCACACCAGAAATAAATATCTCTTTGATATCCCCAGGGTCAAACTTAACCTGTGTAAACACTCTATGCAAATAAAGGGACCTAGTCTATGGAACTCACTCCCTAGTGAATTGAAAAGCTGTCAAGCTTTTGCCTCATTCAAAAGCAAAAACAAAAAGTACCTAATTTCATCTTCGTAGTTTCCTATACTGAGCTTTAAATTTGCTCTGTATCTAGTGTTACCCAATCTCTCAATCTTTATGTACTTAATCCAAACAACTTTATCATTGTGCTCATTGCTGTTTTCTTTTATGTGGTAGACATATGCTGTATTGTGCCTACTAATTTTTGTTAAACTACCATTCAAGTTGTCATTGCAATCAATCTGAGCTACCTATGTGCTTTAATATACATGTCCACAAATGTTTCAGGTACAGAGGCATTTCCTTCCAATGTAACATTCCACCTTCCTTTGTATGATAATCTGATGCTAGGTCTCTTTATTTTTCTCTGTGAGGGATTTGATCTCCTCCCTTGCTGACGTCAGCTCACTTTGCAGGTTTTATTGTAATCCTCACTTCCAGCATCTCCTTCCTGAATTCCTCCAGAATCTGGGTTAACATGTCCTACGTTTGGTCACTCTGGCTGTTCCCTGTGTCCCTGTTGCGTCCCCTGCCATTTTGCCCCTTGTCAAAGAGAGAGCAGAGAGAGAGAGAGGAGAGAGAGAGAGAGAGCAGAGAGAGAGAGAGAGCAAGAGAGAGAGAGAGCAATGTGTGTGTGTTTGTGTGAGCGTGTGGGCAGAGAGGGGGGGAAGGAAAGAGAGAGAGAGAGAGAGAGAGAGAGAAAGAAAGAGGGAGGGGAGGAGAGCGATGGAGAGGAGAGAGAGGAGAAGAGAGAGGGGAGAGAGAGAGAGAGAGTGGGAGAGAGGAGGGGGAGAGGGAAGAGTGGGGAGGAGGAGAGTGTGTGTATGGGGGATGCGGGGGACTGGGTCGGGGGGGGCGGAGATGGTGATCAGGTCAGGTCAGATGGGGGGTAAGAGGGGTGTGTGTGTGTGTGTGGTGTAGTGTGCGCGCGCTTGTGCGTGCATACATACTGGGCGGGCGTGCGTGCGTGCGTGTGTCACGAGTTCCCTAAGCCTGAACCTTTACCTAAAATGAGCCACTTTGAGATTTTTAATTATATATGATATCCTGAACAAGAATTTGATAATATTTTACCTCAATCTGTACACCTGATTAATTGACCAGAGAAGGGGTACATACCAGTCTGCTTCCCCCTCACACAACCAGATGAGTAATGACGATGTATGATAACGATGGTTGTCCGTCGTTGTCTCCCTCTAGGTGATTCACTAAGTTCTAGTAGATTGATGATGTCGGTTCTTCTCTGTCTACACAAAGCTCTGGAACCAGTCACAGTATCGTTGTGTGACAGTTCACTAATTTACTGTACCACTGATCACAGTCACCACTCAACAAACACAATCAGGCAGTTCCACGGCGGGTCGTCCCACCTGGTCGTCAGGTCAGGTCGCTCTACGCGGTCCTCCACACTATGCACCGGTGATCTACTAGCTCCACTTTGCTTTCTTCGCACTATCACTAGCGATATGCCTATGCTATGTAGCACCCTGCTAGCCACACACTGCGAGAGGCCAAGTACTATGATCTAGCCTCTATACTCCTTCAATGTCCCGAGAAATTGACGAATTTCCGCGGACCTCACTAATCGTATGTGTGTCCCCTACCGGCTACGGCTACTACTGTGTGTGTGGTGTGTGTGTGTGTGTGTGTGTGTGTGTGTGTGTGTGTGTGTGTGTGTGTGTGTGTGTGTGTGTGTGTGTGTGTGTGTGTGTGTGTACTCACCTAATTGTACTCTTCTAATTGTGCTTGTGGGGGTTGAGCTTGGCTCTTTGGTCCCGCCTCTCAACTGTCAATCAACTGGTGTACAGATTCCTGAGCCTACTGAGCTCTATCATATCTACATTTGAAACTGTGTATGGAGTCAGCCTCCACCACATCACTTCCTAGTGCATTCCATATATTAACTACTCTGACACTGAAATTTTTTTTTCTAACATATCTGTGGCTCATCTGGGTACTAATTTCCACCTGTGTCCCTTTGTTCGTGTCCCACCCATGCTGAAAAGTTTGTCTTTGTCCACCCTGTCAATTCCCCTGAGAATTTTGTAGGTGGTTATCATGTCTCCTCTTACTCTTCTGTTTTCCAGGGATGTGAGGTTCAGCTTCTTTAGCCTTTCCTTCTAGCTCATTCCTCTCAGTTCCGGGACGATCCTGGTGGCATACCGCTGAATCTTCTCTAACGCTGTCTTGTGTTTAACTAGGTATGGACTCCAGGCTGGAGCTGCATACTCCAGGCTTGGTCTTACATAAGTGGTATACAGGGTCCTGAACGATTCCTGACATAAGTTTCTAAAGACAGTTCTTATGTTGGCCAGTCTAGCATATGCCGCCGATGATATTCTTTTGATGTAGGCCTCTGGGGGCAGGTTCGGTGTGATATCAACTCCCCAGATCTTTCTCTCTATTTGACTCATGCGGGATTTCACCTCGCAGATGATATCTTGTGTTCAGCCTCCTGCTCCCTTCGCCTAATTTCATTACCTTACACTTTCCTGAGTTGACCTTTAGCAGCCATTTTCTAGACCATGCCTCCAGTTTGTGCAGGTCATCCTGTAGTCTCTGTATGGTGGTGTCGTAGTGTGTATGGTAATGTGGTAGTGTGTACGGTGGTGTGGTAGAGTGTATTGTATTGTTATGTGGGAGTGTGTGTGGTGGTTGAAGTGTATATGAAGATGTGATGGTGTGTTTGAAAGTGTGGTAGTGTGTGGTACAGTGCTAAGGTTCTAAGGTGTGGGTCCTCACTCAACTACATTTCCCCTGCTTAGGTTGCATCCAATGGTCTCGCAAGAGGCAGCTCAGAGTGGGTCTAGCTGGGGGATTACCGGAGCGCCACTGAGACTAGGCGGTCTTTGAGGGACTTGCTTCTCCTCCAGGCCCTCATGGGAGGGTCTTGTGGAAACCTGTGCCATGAGGGGTGGTCGCCATAGGTGTCTATCAACCAGGTTCAGAGGTTTTGGAGTGCTGTCTTAAGTGGGCCAGCCAAACCCGTGAAATAGGTTGCTGGGAGGATTTCCCTGTCCTGGCTCTCCCTCTGTGTTGATTGGATGAGCAGCTCTCTTTGGAACTCGCGCAGGTTGCTGTCCACGTGGAGGAGGATTTATTGTGGGCCTGGAGTGAACCCAGCATTACTTCAAAAACGTCATCTATGTACCTGATATAAACTGGGGGGTTGTTAGGATGACTCACCAGTTGTATTTCAAACACTTGGTGTGCGAAGGTGGCAGGCGGAAGCGGGTGCCAGGCAGCAGCCAGAAGGAAGGAGAGGAGACGGGCGCACCTGGTAAGATGCTCCGTCGTCACTGAGGTCCCAATCCCCAAACCAGAGCGGAGAGTCTCAGTAGGGTCTCACGTTCGTCATGGGTCCTCCACCACGCCATAAGCGACGCACAAGCCCTCGAGGACCTAGAGGCCCAAACCAACAAGACGTAGAGCACCCTCTGGATCCCTGAACCCTCCCCACACCAACGCCCCCGACGCAACCACCAGAAACCTTCCCATCGCTACCTGAACCCAGCATCACCTTGGTCGGAGAACCCTTCCCGACTCAACGGCCTACACCGACAGATCCTGCAGGTAACAAGGACCCTCGAGGAATAAGTGGACACCCGATCCCAGTGCAGCCTACAGCCCGCGCTGAGGTCTGACCTACGTGACCTGGAAGAGAGAAGGGACGTCGTAATAAAACCAGCCGACAAAGTGGAAGTCGTGGTCCTGTGGGATCGACGAAATTACGAAACGGAGATGGTCAGATAACTCTCGAAAGTGGCGACCTACCAGCCGGTGACGAACGGACAAGTCGCCCTGGGGAACCCCCGAACACGAAGCAGGTCTTTGATCCTCGATTTCTACAGAAACAGTGAACGGGGAGGAATTTTCCGACCAACAGAGAGGGATTTCTACCTGGCGTTCCACTCAGAACTCCCAAACATATACCTGCTCCCCAAGATCCACAAAAGCATCAACCCGGCCACGGTGACCTGGCGTTCTCAGCGGATGCCTCTCACTGACGCTCCCGATAGACTGGGTATACACGGCCCTTCTCATCCCGCTCCTGGGCCTTCTGGACGAGCAACTGGTGGACACAACGGATTTCCTGAATAAGATAGAGGACATCAACAGTACCAAGGGGCCTGTCCCGCCACAGGCCACTCTTTTCTCACTGGACATCGTCTCCTTGTACCCCGGCATTCCACAGATGGAGGTGGCGTCGCTAGTCGGGGTCTTCTTCATCGCTATCGAGCACAGAATCCGACAGGACCTCAGAGATGCGGGGGTCTGGCGTCCGTCTTCCAGGGCCCCTCCTGGTAGAGGGGATCCTCCACGTGATGAGACACAATTCTCACCTTCAACTGTACCACATACAGGCAGGTAAAGGGGACGGCGATAAGGGCTTCCAGCAGTGTTACCATACCGGAAATCTTCGTACACTAAGTGTTTGAATTACAATGGGAAGGTCATCCTAACAACCCCCCAGTTTATGTCAGGTACATAGATGACGTTTTTTGCGTAATGCTGGGCCCAGCCCAGGCTCTGGACACCTTCTACGTGTGGGCAAACACGGACCACCCAAACCTACGGTTCACGATTGAAAAGCACGATTTGGAAATCAGTTTCCTAGACACAACAGTCTCCATCGACCGGCAAGTAGGCTCCTCAGCACCCGAGCCTACAATAAACATACATACCTCAGGTATGAGTCATGCCACCGGCGCCCCTCAAAAACTCCCTCCCTTTCTCTCTAGGTCTCCGCGTTAAGAGAATTAACAGCGACGATGCAGTGCTGCAAGACCTTTGAGACATGTTCCGCACAAAAGGGTACCCAGATGAAATCCTCCAGCGCATGGATAGCAGCCTGAGCGAGCGCCCACTAGAACAGCTCATCCAACCAACGCGGAGGGAGCGCCAGGACAGAGGAATCCTCTCAGCAACCTATTTCACGGGTTTGGCTGGCCCGCTTAAAACAGCATTCCAAAACCTCTGGACCTGGCTGAGAGACACCTACGGCCACCACCTTTCATGGCACAGGTTCCTGCAAGATCCTCCCATGATGGTCTGGAGGAGAAACAAGTCCCTCAAAGACCGCCTAGTCTCAGTAGCGCTCCGGTGAACCCCTTGCTAGACCCACTGTGAGCCACCTTCTGAGAGATCAGCGGACGCAGCCCAGGTAAGGGAAATGTGGTTGAGGGAGGCCCGACACCTTAATACCTCTCAACCGTCAATCAACTGGTGTACAGTTTCCTGAGCCTACTGGGCACTATAGTACCTACACTTGTGTATGGCGTCAGCCTCCACCACATCACTGCCTATTGCATGCCATTTATTAACTACTCTGACACTGAAAAAATCTTTCTAATGCCTCTGTGGTTCATTGGGGTACTAAGTTTCCACCTGTGTCGCCTTGTTCGTGTTCCATCCGAGCTGAAGAGTTTGACTTTGTCCACCCTATCAATGTGTGTGATAGTGTGTATGGTGGTGTGGTAGTGTGTGTAGTGGTGTGGTAGTGTGTATTGTTGCGTGGTAGTGTGTATGATGTGGTAGTGTGTAGGGTGGTGTGGTAGTATGTATGGTAGAGTGGTAGTGTGAGGTGGTGTGGTAGAGTGATTAGTGGTGGGGTAATGTATATGAAGATGTGATAGTGTGTATGAAGGTGTGGTAGTTTGTGTGGTGGTGTGGTACTGTGTATGAAGGATATAGTGTGTATGGTGGGTTGGTAGTGTGTGGTGATTTGGTGCTGAGTGTTGGTGTGATAGAGTGTATGGTGGTGTGGTAGTGAGTATGGTGGTGGTGTGGTAGTGCTATTGGCCCATATTTCTTGATGCTTCTATATTGGAGCGGGGTCTTGAGTGGGTAGGAATATAGTGTCATTAATTGACTGTTGATTGCTGGTGTTTGGACTTCTTGATGTGTAGTGCCTCGCAGACTGTCAGCCGCCTTGCTATCGCTGTACCATCGATGATTCTGTGGTTATTGTTAAGGATTTCTCTGGTGATGGTTTGGTTGTGGGAAGAGATGTATATGCTTCCTTGATTATAGTCTGATGCCCTGTTGCTTGATGCATCTGTTAATACGCCTGGAGAGAGATTTGTTGTCTTGCCTGTATACTGCAGTTTTTTGGGGCTTACCGTCCCCTAATGGACATTTAAAGGCAATAGACGACGTTTGTCTCCTTTAGGCGTTCTGGCTCGTGTCTGGAGATTTTCAGTTAGTAGGACTGCTGTTTTTTGTGTTTTATAGTAAATCGTTAGTTGATATCTATTGATTTTTGTCTGTAGGGAAA
>WNGS01161478.1:7412-17526 GCA_020271785.1 Procambarus virginalis | reverse complement strand
CACACTCTAATTCACGAAACCACTTACTCTGACCACACTGCCAATATACACACTACTACACCACCCAACCACTCACACTACCACACCATACACACCTTCATACACACTACCGGGCACACCATACACACCTTCATACAAATTACCCCAACACCAAAACACTCTACCACAACCACCAACCACTACCACACCACCATACTCACTACCACACCACCTTAGCCCTTCCGCAGTTACTTCCATTCATACCTTCAATTTACCCAGTTAATATCCAGTTAATATCCATTGTTTTTCGTGTTCTGTCCTTTGTTGAAAGTTTTGTTCACCTCATTAAAACTGTTGTAACATATCACCTCACCCAAAACGCGGGTATAAAATGAAAGATGAAAGCTGTTTAAATCATAGCATAGTAAAGAACTGTTTAGTGCTTAAGGTTATAGTTGTGTGAGAAAACTAAAGTCTTTGAAAATGTAATTAGTTATACGAAACGCGTTCAAGTGTCGCGTCAGACTAAGAAATAAAGAATGAATTTTGGAGAATTGATTTTTCATTTACCGTCATCAGTAAAAACAACATAAGGAAAAATTGAGAAAATCGTGTTAGAATTATTAATCTTACTTTTTCGGTCATATTTAATAACATATGTCTACAGGAAAGACTGCTACCAAAATATACTAATATATATATATATATATATATATATATGTAATATATATATTGTCGGGGTTCACGGGGTGAGCAACGGTATACAAGGACTTTATCCCGGATGTCCTGTCATGGTCGCCAACGTCGGGGTTCCCAGTATAAGAGGGAGAGCAACAGTATCTACAGATATCCTCTCAAAGTGGTTGCACTATTGGCGATAACCGTAACTCACCGTAGTCCTGCTGGTCTTCACTCTATCCTCGCGGCACCAGTGTATGCCCAGGAGAGTACCCCAATCAGTCCCCTACCCAGACTTAGTTTGGGAATGAGTGGAGACACAGATTGTTCCTTCAACTGTGTGCCCGCCCCGACAAGGACTCTTATACTACTTACAAGGTCGCTAACTGGTGTTTTCCGGTGTCCAGTAACACTACATTGGAATTGCAGAATTGTGGTAACCATGGCACGAGTACTCTCAATAAATCTGGTATCAGGCGAGTAATTACTTCTGTCACACTATCTTCTTCCATTTATAATGTAGCCACAAGATATATGGAGGGGATGATACAAACGTCAAGGTATTTTGTGTTTTACTTAAGACATCATATTCATATATCAATAAACACACAAGTACAATGCAGAAGTCGCTCTCTCTTCATAGATAATTTGGTGCACACAATATGGCAACACACTTCCCCCCCCCCCGCTCTCACGTCAACTCAAGATCAGCTGGGGTGGCTACCACCGCGCAAATGTTCATTTGTTTGTTCGTCTAGCATGAGGCGCCCTTTACTTTAACTTCTCATTAATTGCTGTATTCATCACACAACACGATTGCTGCTATTATGACAATATAATGCACTTGAATCACTGCATTGGTTACAAGCTTAATCAAACATTTCTATTTTAATGCCCACAATAAATTGCTATCATGTCGTACTGCACTGCACTTCATATAATGATATCAAATGCAACAAGATATAACACTGGAGTTCTCAGTAATTTCTTTCGCAGGCGAATATTCAATTCATCACTTCACACATGTAAAATTATTCAATACACAAGCATGACATACATATATAGATAAAGCATGGATATCAATAATAGTAATACCAATACTGGGCACATAGCCTAACACCAATAACTGGTTCACTAGAATAATATATATATATTCTCTCACTACATCATCATGGTAAAGTCACTTGAAATAAATCATTGTCACAGCAAATTCTTCAATAAATCCAGGTGCTTGCACACACCACATATATGTATAAATACTGTGAGTGCTCTATACAGCCTCACTCTGCACAACCATGCCTTACTGTGACATAGACCCAGGTGAGACTTGCTCACTACATGAAAGATACTTTGGCTAAATATATAGCTGACTAAAGGGGAATTGGGAGGGAACTATAATCACCTACTTCCACCTATCCTCCGGTGAGAGTTGAGTTGTAGCTCCTGGTCCAGGCTCTCGCCTCGTGTAGAGAACGCCTCCACACACACACTGCCGTGTCCTCCAGGAACCCAAGTCAACGTCCCAGGATAATCGCGTCTCGCCGCGTTCTGTCCTCCGCAGGTCCGTGCTCCTCCTCCACGTCTTGTAAGGTTGGAGTAGGTCTCCTGGCCGTCAACTTTCCTCCCAATTACGGCTGTCCGCCTACGTCTCGGCTACAGTCATACGGATTCCCAATTAGTATCTTCTTTCACTGCTTTCCCAGTGGAATGGCCCAGCCACTACGACGTCACTGTGAAGCTATCAGACGTCCCAGACGATTCTGCTTAAACTCCACCTGCACAGCACCCGACTCCAGAGCACTTGAATCTCAATATTCTGTCAATTCCCTCTTCGGTCCACACATGGAATGAAGGAAGACCTCTCGGCATACTTGCAGACAACTACTGTCAGACTGACAGGATCAACCTCCACACATCCGTCCACCTTGACGTGTCGTGTCAGACTGATGGTCTCACGGAGGACTGGCCCTGCCACTACGTCATCACTGTGAAGCTATCAGCCGTCACTGCATAGACTCCATTCTTGCACAACACCTGTCCCTGGAGCACTTGTTGCTCAATATTCTGTCAATTCCCTCTTCGGCTCAACACATGAACGAAGGAAGACCCCACAGGTGCTGGCAGACCGCTGGTGATGCGTAAATCCTCCGGAGACGGGGTAAACTGTCCAACTGATAGGACCCCCCAACACACGTCCGACCTCCTTGATGTGCTGTCTCAGACTGATGGCGCCAATGCGGCGCGATAGCTGGACTCCCCTGCCCTTGTGACGTCATACTTGCCAAAGGAGGTTTTAATTGGTTCCCAGTGCCACGTCGCTGACGGTGACCAATCTGGTGTCACTGACGTCACACAGTTTTGGCGGCAAAACGGAGGAGCCAGCGCCATATTGGCTTCCTAAAGGACCTATACCACAGGCCAAAATACTCTTCTTTTACAAATTTCTCGGCACTGCGAGAACACTATACTCTCCCACATATGTCAAACTGATGCCCGCGACGTAGAGAACGCTCGGGTAAAGTGGACATGACTCTTACAGCAGGCGTGGGAGAAATAGAAGGGGGGGAACACCGTCACAGTATATATATATATATATATATATATATATATATATATATATATATATATATATATATATATATATATATATATATATATATATCAGAGCACAAATATATATATATATATATATTATCAGAGCACAAATATTATATAATATATATATATATATATATATATATATATATATATATTATATTATATATATATATATATATATATATATATATATACCCCCTTCAAGACCCCGCTCCAATATAGAAGCATCAAGATATATATATAATATATATATATATATACATATATATATATATATAATATATATCTATATATATTATATATATAATATATATATATAATATATATATATATATTAGAGCACAAATCACCAAGAAAATTGAAGAGGGAAATACCGCAAGTGCTATTAGAGTCCTCACCAGTGACGAGAAAATTGCTCCTCGAAAACTCAGCCACAGCGCGGGCCCTGCAAAGCAAGCACCACCCAGGGCCCGACAAGGCGACAACATCGTTCCGCCATCAGCCGACACCATTTCAGACCCATTAACCGTTGGTGAATCTGAGGTCTACAAAGCAGCCCTTTCTTTTCCACCTGGGTCAGCAGGCGGCTTTACAGGATTAAAACCTCAACACATCAAGCAAATGTTAAATCCTGCGTTTGGTGATGCTGCACAAGATCTTCTTATGGAACTAACAAGGTTCGTCACATGTGCCTGGCTGGTGATATACCTGAGATTATCAGGCCTCTCTTTTTTGGTGCCTCCCTCTGTGCTCTCAAAAAGAAGGACGAAGGAATCAGGCTAATCGCTTTTGGCAACACTCTCCGACGCCTGATTGCCAAGGCTGCTACGAGGGTTGTCAGCCAGCAAGCGGCTGAATTGCTGAAACCAATCCAGCTAGGATTTGGAATCCCCCAAGGCTGTGAAGCGGCTGCCCATGCAGCACGAGCATACATCACCAACATTTCTGATGAAAAGGCCCTGCTCAAACTGGACTTTCAGAATGCCTTCAACATGGTCAGAAGAGATGCAGTACTTTGTGCCGTACATCGCCATTTCCGGCCCCTCTACCAGTTCATACTATCGTGCTACAGTGGTGAGTCAAAACTGCTCTTTGGTGAACATGAAATCAGATCATGTGAAGGTGTTCAGCAAGGTGATCCTCTTGCTCCCCTACTTTTCTGCTTAGTCTTAAAAGAAATCACTGAAAGCTTGTCCAGCGGGTTCAACATCTGGTTTTTGGATGATGGCACTATAGCTGGCACCGTAGACGACCTCTTGGCAGACATCAGGAAAATAAGGGAGCAAGAAGTAAGCCTGGGTCTCGTCCTGAACCCTTCCAAGTGTGAAGTAGTCTCCTTCAACCCAGACTTCGTAGCTAGAATAAGGTCTGCCTTGCCTGGAGCCCATGTCATTAGGGCCGAGAACAGCACCCTCCTTGGATCTTCCCCTTGCTAAGGGGAAGTGGTTCATATAGCCTCGGCTATCACTTCCTTATGTTCGGTCGTGATGGTCAAGTGGTTTAAGGCATCCCTGTACATACCAGTTGCATTGCTCCTGGGAGTATGGGTTCGAGTCACTTCTGGGGTGTGAGTTTTCAGTTGTATCTAGTCTTGGGGACCATTCAGGCTTGTTTGCATTTGTGTTCCTCACGTGTTGCCCCCAAAAATGAGGTGATTTGATAAAATGCTATGCCCAAGATAACCATCCAGGTGCCGGCGGGGAAGTGGTTCATATCTCGGCTATCACTTCCTTATGTCCGGTCGTGATGGTCAAGTGGTTTAAGGCATCCTTGTACATACCAGTTGCGTTGCTCTGGGAGTATGGGTTCGAGTCACTTCTGGGGTGTGAGTTTTCAGTTGTATCTAGTCCTGGGACCATTCAGGCTTGTTTGCATTATATATATATATATATATATATATATATATATATATATATATATATATATATATATATATATACTTGAACTGGTTTCAAGTTCATGTCGACTAAGACTTTTTAGTCGACATGAACTTGAAACCGGCCATATACTGCAGGTATGTTGACGATATTTTACACAGGTACTGATGTCAGACATCTGCAGGAGCTGAAGGAGGCATTTGAGCAGAATTCTGTGTTGCGTTTCACTTACGAGATGGAGAAGGATGGGAAGCTGCCCTTTCTAGATGTAACAGTCATGGAAAGGAGCGGAGGTTTCCACACTGCAGTCTACACTAAGGAAACAAACATAGGAATGTGCCTAAATGCCAACAGTGACTGCCCAGACAGGTACAAGAGGAGTGTTGTTAACGCTTATGTCGACCGTGCTCTCAGCCACAGCTCAGAATAGAAGCAAGTCGACGAAGAACTATGTAGGGTAAGGCAGGTCCTAGTCAACAACGGCTTCTCCAATGGTTTCGTTGAAGACATCATAAGAAGGAAAGTGAAACGCCATGCAACCTCTGAAGAGACAACTAATGCAACACCTATACCCCCTATTAGACTATTTTACAGGAACTTCTTTTCTACAGCTCATAAAACGGAGGAAAGGGTCCTGAAAGATATTGTTAATAGAAATGTTATCCCTACAGACAAAAATCAGAAGATACAACTGACGATTTACTATAAAACCAAGAAAACGGCCGCCCTACTCATGAGAAATTCTCCAGACACTGAGCAGAATGCTCTAAAAGAGACCAACGTCGTCTATGCCTTCAAATGCTCTCTTGGGGACTGTAAGCCTAAAAAACTCAGTATATAGGCAAGACAACAACATCTCTTTCCAGGCGTTTAACGATGCATAAGCAACAGGGCTCCATTAAGGAACATATAATCTCTTCCCACAACCAAACCATCACCAGAGAAATCCTAGCAAAAAACACAGAAATCATTGAAAGATACAGCGACAGCAGGTGGCTTGACATCTGCGAGGCACTACACATCAAAAAGTCAACACCAGCAATCAACAGCCAATTAATGCACAACTATATTCTACCCACTTCAAGACTCCGCTCCAATATAGAAGCATCAAGAATTATGGGCCAATAGGCCTTCTGCAGTTACAGATCTATTCTTCCCTTTAGCTTATACCCATTGTTCTGTGTTCTGTGTTTTGTTGAAAGTTTGTTTTCACCTCATCTAAAAACCATTGTAACATGTCACCTCACCCAAATGCAGGTATAAAAAGAAAATCAAAGCTGTTTAAACTCTGTTCAGTTAAAGTTGTGTGTGTGTAAACTAAAGTCTTTGAAAATGTAATAAGTTTTATGAAACACGCTCAAGAGTCGCGTCAGACTAGAAATACAAATGAATTTTGGAGACTTGATTTTTCATTTACCATCAACAGTAAAAAGAAACATAAGGAAGATCGAGAAAATTCGTGTTAGAATTATTGATCTTACTTTTTCGGTCATATTTAATAATATATGTCTACAGGAAAGACTGCTACCAAAATATACTAATATATATATATATATATATATATATATATATATATATATATATATATATATATATATATATATATATATGTATATATATCATGATAGATACAGCGACAGCAGGCGGCTTGACATCTGACACCTAACCTAACTTTTTCGGCTACCTAACCTAACCTAACCTATAAGATAGGTTAGGTTAGGTTAGGTAGGGTTGGTTAGGTTCGGTCATATATCTCCGTTAATTTTAACTCCAATAAAAAAAATTGACCTCATATATAATGAAATGGGTAGCTTTATCATTGCATAGGAAATAAATTAGAGAAAATATATTAATTCAGGAAAACTTGGCTTATTAGGCAAATCGAGCCTTGCATAGTAGGCTGAGAAGTACGTTCTGGCTACTAGGTACGACATATATATATATATATATATATATATATATATATATATATATATATATTATATATATATATATATTATATATATATATATATATAATATATATATATATATATATATATATATATTATGTGTGTGTGTGTGTGTGTGTGTGTGTATATGTCGTACCTAGTAGCCAGAACGTACTTCTCAGCCTACTATGCAAGGCTCGATTTGCCTAATAAGCCAAGTTTTCCTGAATTAATATATTTTCTCAAATTTTTTAGTTAGGTGAGGTTAGGTTAGGTAGTCAAAAAACAATTAATTCATGAAAACTTGGCTTATTAGGCAAATCGGGCCTAATCGGATAGGTTTTCGGCTAAGTCCACGCCTGGAAAGTCGTTAACTTTGATTAATTCGTATGCGCGGATCACATGTATGATCTGGGTGTCATTAGGATTCCCGAGTCGATGCGAGTAATGGTTTCTAGTTTTACCAGTAGGACGGTAAAATTTGTGCTTTTTAGACTTAGGAAAATTTTTGTTGGAAACGTAGGTGGAAAAATTTCTAAGTCCAGCTTAGGCTAGTATCTGACTTTTTGGCGAAAATTCGAATCTTCATGTTTTGTGTATATTCAAGGGCCGGTATTACTCTCTAGTGCGCGCAAGGGATGTAATTCTGATCTTAAGCATTAGACAGTGATAATTACATTTTTGCCGAATTTAGTGATTTTTTCGAGAAAATCGTGTTGTGATTTTTGTCCGAGTCCAGTTGAGGTGAAAACCTCGGATTTTGACGAAAAATCCAATTAATGAGTGTTGAAACCGCCCGAAGTGTTAGTATTGTTCGGTGTACATCGCCAGTATTAAGTAATAGCGTTTTTATATCTGTGAACGAAGAAAAACATTTTTGGCAAATTACGGGAGTTTTGCGATGTTTGGGTGATTGATTTTTTCTGGGTGCTGAAAAGTTGTCAGAGTCAAGTAGTGAGTAAAAACGCAGTTTTCGGTGTAAATTCAATTTAATTAAACAGATGCTTGTCCTGGGTGTCTATATTAATCGGTTTACTAATCGATTAATATAGTCTAATTAATCTATATTAGCGGTTTACTAACGTAAAACTAATTACTTTCCTTCAGATATACAAATTTTGATTTTTAAGCGTTTAAGCGAAAAAACGCGAAACTTGTGTTTTTAGCACAGCTGATCCCGCTCCATCATTCAACAGTGGCCACGCTGTTCACTTAAAGTGCGTCTAGTGTACAAGTACAGTAAATATACTTTATTAGTCCATCACGAGTGGAGCTCATTAATTACTTTATCTTTTTAATTGTTTTTATATAAATATGATTCTTTAATTTTTTTAACGTAAGAGACTCAGTTTTCAGTAATAGAACTGCGGATTATTTCACGATCTGACACGAGTGCGGGGCAGATGCTTCATTCATTTGTTTCACTTCAGAGATTCTCTAGATTCATTGTTGTATTTCCTGTTTTGGAATTTAGATAGATTCGGTCTCTTTTATAAAGAATGCTGTGAATTTTGTTTGTGTTAATTGTGTAAGATTTCGATTGTAGTGAGAATCCGGGTCGAGTGTAAATTAAATGGTAGTTACGAGAGGCATGGCACACCGGGAATTACAGGGAATGTTTAACCCAAACAGTGAGCAGTCAGTAAGGACCAGGGGGAGTGCACGCTTAGAGGAGAGCACCTCTTCCAATACTACGGGGGATATGGTGGACCGCTCAGGTAGCCTAGCTGACGTCACAGGTGGATTCAGTGGGACTGAGGCAACGGTGTCACATTAATGACATCGAAATGGGGAGTGAGCTAGGGAACAGTGATTACAAAGAAATCAGATTTAGCATAGAATGGAATAGACCTGTAGGAGAAAATTCTGTTAAAGTGCCAGATTTTCGAAAAGCTGATTTTAATAGCCTAAGAAATTTTTTGGGTCAAATTGATTGGAAAGTCTTGGGTATGAGGTGTGGGCCGGTCTTGGAGCGAGACATGAACCCAGCGATAGGTGATGTAAATGGGGATTTCGATGTAGATTCAATTTATAACGTATTTAAGAATATTCTAAACAAAGCACAGGAACGTAGTATACCACACAAATTGAATAGATCGATTACTAATGACCCAAAGTGGATAACAAAGAATTTGAAGAATCTTATAGGTAAAAAGAGAGCTTGGTACAAAAGGATTCAAAATGGGGAGGTCACTTTAGAACAGGAATTCGTACAACTAGTTAGAAATGTTAAACAAGAGATAAGGAAAGCAAAAAGAAACTATGAAGTTCGTATAGCAGGGCAAGCAGAGACAAATCCTAAAGGGTTTTTTCAGTTATATCGAACTAAGACTAGGGAAAGGATAGGTCCATTAAAAACTGAGACAGGTCAAATAACAGATAGTGATGAAGAGATGAGTAGTATTTTTAATAAATATTTTGTATTTGCATTTACTAAAGAGGAACTTAACAATATGCCTTCAGTCGAACAAGTTTATGTGGGTGGGGACGAGGACAGGTTGACGAGTTTAAGAGTTACCAGGGAGGATGTTCTTAAACAAATAGTAAAACTCAAACCAAACAAATCCCCAGGGCCGGATGAAGTGTTTGCCAGAGTGCTGAAAGAATGCAAAGAGGAGCTTTGTGACCCACTGGCAATCATATTTAATAAATCAATAGAGTCAGGCAGAGTGCCAGAGTTTTGGAAAGTTGCTAATGTGATACCAGTTTTTAAGAAAGGAGATAGATCACTTGCGTCTAACTATCGACCAATTAGCCTAACGTCTATTGTGGGAAAGTTACTCGAATCTATAATAGCAAATAAAATTCGTCTTCATCTTGAAAAACATAAATTAATAATTGAGTCGCAACATGGTTTTATAAATGGCCGTTCATGTTTAACAAATTTGTTATCTTTTTATTCTAGCATAGTTGAGGCAGTTGATAGTGGTAAGGATTGTGATGTTGTGTACCTTGACTTTAGCAAAGCTTTCGATACAGTGCCACATGAAAGACTGATTAAAAAGATAGAGGCTCATGGTATTGGGGGTGCTATATTAAGCGGATTAGGGCA
>WNGS01161477.1:0-16991 GCA_020271785.1 Procambarus virginalis | reverse complement strand
AAAACGAAGCGAAAAACAGAGGATGGAAAGTAACCAACGAGGCCGACAAAAGACCAGAGGGAAACCACATCGGAAATCAACAGGCGTGCCAATAAGATTGGAAGGTACGAAGAGACTTGCCAACCAACGAGAACCATGACAAGCACTCCTGATCAAGGGACATGCAGGGACAACGAGACGAAGGGAACAGTATCGCGATGGAAGAGTGAAAAGGGGAAGGAAAAGGGGGCAAAACACACCCCCAGGAACGACGAACCCTGAAGGAACATGGAACCGAACCCAGGGAGAGGTACACCCGAAACAACAGAAACACAGAGGGGGAAGGAACAACCCCACTCTGAGGAACTGCCAGCCCCTCATCAAGGGTACAAAGACCCAAGATGGGCAAACGGGGAAGAGGCCCACCCAGGCAACCCCTCCCCAACCTCAGGAACCTCAACGGCTTGACCCGGGGCCGAGCCACACCCCCAAAGCCCCAGCTAGACAAGAAAAGCCGGGGCAGCCGTGCAAACACTAAGGAAGGGAGCCAACTGGTCAGACCCATACAGCACGGCTGGAGGAACCGACTCGAATGCCTCCGCCGCCACCCCGGAAGAGCAAAACCCCCGAGACCGCCCGAGTCTCAACCCAACCAGAACATGGATGAAAAATTTTCTGACTGATAGAAAAATGAGGGCAGTGATCAGAGGTAATGTATCGATCGGACTGGAGAAATGTCACAAGTGGAGTACCACAGGGTTCAGTTCTTGCACCAGTGATGTTTATTGTCTACATAAATGATCTACCAGTTGGTATACAGAATTATATGAACATGTTTGCTGATGATGCTAAGATAATAGGAAGGATAAGAAACTTAGATGATTGTCATGCCCTTCAAGATGACCTGGACAAAATAAGTATATGGAGCACCACTTGGCAAATGGAATTTAATGTTAATAAATGCCATGTTATGGAATGTGGAATAGAAGAACATAGACCTCACACAACCTATATATTATGTGAGAAATCTTTAAAGAATTCTGATAAAGAAAGAGATCTAGGGGTGGTTCTAGATCACCTGAGGACCACATAAAGAATATTGTGCGAGGAGCCTATGCCACGCTTTCTAACTTCAGAATTGCTTTTAAATACATGGATGGCGATATACTAAAGAAATTGTTCACGGCTTTTGTTAGGCCAAAGCTAGAATATGCAGCGGTTGTGTGGTGCCCATATCTTAAGAAGCACATCAACAAACTGGAAAAGGTGCAAAGACATGCTACTAAGTGGCTCCCAGAACTGAAGGGCAAGAGCTACGAGGAGAGGTTAGAGGCATTAAATATGCCAAAACTAGAAGACAGAAGAAAAAGAGGTGATATGACCACTACATATAAAATAGTAACAGAAATTGATAAAATCGATAGGGAAGATTTCCTGAGACCTGGAACTTTAAGAACAAGAGGTCATAGATTTAATTAAACTAGCTAAACACAGATGCCGAAGAAATATAAGAAAATTCACTTTCGCAAACAGAGTGGCAGACGGTTGGAACAAGTTAGGTGAGAAGGTGGTGGAGGCCAAGACCGTCAGTAGTTTCAAAGCGTTATATGACAAAGAGTGCTGGGAAGACGGGACACCATGAGCGTAATTCTTATCCTGTAATTACACTTAGGTAATTACCAGTGGCTGGGTGAAAGAGCACGTACCAACAACACCCGTCGCACAACTACGGGTCACAAGAAACAATGACCCAACAGGCAGCATGGTGGAGGCACAACCGGTGAGTGTCACCCTGAGACAAGGGGACAGAGCAAACCGTCAAACTCGCAGGACACGAGGGGGGGACTCCGGGGACACACCTATAGGACCATGGAGCCCCCGTGAGGTATCCCAGGGCCCTTAGCCTTTGGTACGCGCTAAGGAAAGCCCAGGCAGGGTACCGCGGACCGGCGCCCAAGTCTACCAAACAAACTTCTAAAAGCTGAACCCCCGGGACGTGTCCACTCACGGGGGCCAAGTGGGGAGTACCACCAACAGAAGAATCGAAAGAAAAACACCTAGAACAGTAATGGGGGACCATAAAAGCAGACCCCCCACCAAGCAAAAACAAAAACAAAAGAAAAACCCCGCAAGAGGACAACGTACCCAGGTGGAACAGAGCTGGCCGCTGTTATAGGTGAAAACTAGCTGTGCGGTACCCCGTGCCCCTACCAGTGACGAAAACTACCACCTACCCAGAGACAAACCAGCGCAACAAAACCCCAGCCGACTCCAAGGGCGGAGCAGTAAAGGACACAGCAGAGGTAGAACAAAAGGTGACTTGTGGAAGGTGGCCCCAAGGGCAGTACTTACAGGGCACCTAGGGAAGATAACCCTAGGCGCATGCAGCCCGAGTACCATGGAAGCTTACTCCTGGCTCACATCCCACCGGTAGAGACAGTCCACACCACAAGGCACAGAACTGAAACAAAAACCAGAGCCAGAGGCACTTGACCAGCCAGTAATTCCATCAACCATGAACTGCCAGTTGGATCACCGGCGTGGAGGGTCTGGGGTTCCCCCTTCCCCCTCCCGGGGAGGGGGGGTTGCGCAGACGGTGGCACGGCGACGTGATGACGTTATGCTAGTTTGATTATTTTGTTTGGGGAGTTCTGTCCACTTGTTCGGCTTTCGGTAGCAATATTTTCACCAGAATAGGGGTTTGTTTTGGGGCGCCTACCTTTCTGGGTGCCTATCCCGGTCGATGGCAGACATAGAATGCTCCCAACCACAAAGTTTTTTTATAGGCCATTGCTCCTCCTCGTGCTTCTCTGACGGGGCCAGGTTCTGGCTCGTGGTCCCCGGTAGGCAAGAACTCCTAGCACTTTGACTGATGCCAGAACGTTATACATATCCATTCAGCCTGGATAGCTCCAGGGAGCCGACGGGGCTCACCCCAGAAAAAGTTTCAAAAACTGTTGGCATTCTTTCTATGATCAGATATTATGTACCTCGCCTTGCCCTGGTGTCACTATTACACTCTCATCTATCCATATCTCAACTATGGTATTTGTGCTTGGGGTTCTACTACCCAAAATCATTTACGTCCTCTAATTACTCAACACAAAGCTGCTGTTTGGACAATATCCAACTCTGGCCCCAGACATCACTCGGTACCCGACTCAATTCTCTGAATAT
This sequence comes from Procambarus virginalis, assembly GCA_020271785.1. Taxonomy (NCBI): domain Eukaryota; kingdom Metazoa; phylum Arthropoda; class Malacostraca; order Decapoda; family Cambaridae; genus Procambarus; species Procambarus virginalis. Next base: position 13,835 of record WNGS01161477.1, on the reverse strand, counting down.
GTTAGATATTAAATCACTGCACATCCTCTCATGTGTATTATATATATATAAAACGCTGAACTGTAATGTCAATCCTGACCTTAAAAGCTTCATTGAAGGTTGTAACAGAACCCATGAGCACCACACCAGAAACAAATAGGGCGCTTTTTGATATTCCAAGAGTACGACTTAATCAAACTAGAAATGCTCTACAAATCAAGGGACCCAGCATATGGAATGACCTTCCCAGCCATGTTAAAGACTGTACCTCTCTCAACCAGTTTAAGATAAAAACTAAGCACTACCTAATTAACACCCTGTAACTTACCTTACCTCTATAATGTCAAGCCATGTCTGCTATTTTTAAATAATGCTGTTTGTTGACCAAATTGTATTTTTTGCTGTTTTTCTGCCATGTTCCCCCTTTTTTTATTTTCTCAACACATTTTATACTCTAATCTCAATTAGTATTAAGTTCTAGTCTTTAGTGTTTTTTCTGCCCGAAACGCTTTGCGTAATAGTGGCTTTAGGCATTGTATGTACAGTACTAGCTCTATTTATAAATTCATCAATATTTGTATCACACCTTGTATATATGTACTTTACCTAAATAAACATTTGAAGAAGGCTTCATTATCGAGGCGTAATCCAGGTCTCGCAGGAGGTAAGCCGCAAAGGCCTCCCACACACCTTCCTCAGTGGGATGAGAAAAGCCAAAACCTCCAGAAGGAGGGAACCAAAGAATCCAAGGGAACCCGGAACCAAACCCTGGGAGGAGTTGAACTCATAACAAAATCGTACAAGGAGGGGGATAGGAAAATCCCTCCCCCTGTAACAAGAAGCCCTGTGCTGAGGGTACCAAACACCCAAGCAGGGACAAGTGGGGCCCAGGCCCTCCCAAGTCAACTCCTCCCCAGCCCCGAAATCCTCCACGTCAGGACCCGAGGCTGAGCCATCCTCCAAACCCTCTGCCCTTGGAGAAAAAGTAGAGTCCACCGGAAAAGCAGGGATGAAGGGGGCCCGCTGGCATGGCCCAAAACCTCTGGCAGGAGGACCAGGCACGAATGCCTCCGCTGCCGATTCGGAAAGGGCAATCTCTGAAGCTGCCCGAGTCTCGCTACCAGTATAATTCAGCGGGGCAGCTGTGGGGCATCCAGAAAGGCAACCAACTTGCAGGTTGCTGCTACCTAAACCTCGCATGCAATGCTAAAGCTGCTTGCACCCGAATATCAATCTCAGTGGACTGGGTGAATGGAGTACAAGCAAAGAACACCACTTGCAGGGCTCCGGGTCATAGGTGTCACTTACCCTAACAGGCAGCAAGAGCGAGGCAACCAGTGAGTGTCACCCTGAGACAAGAGGACAGAGCAACCTTCAAACTTGCACAAGGCGAGGTGGGACTCAGAGGTCTCCTACATAGGACCATTGAGCCCCAAAGGGGATTTCCAGGGCCCTTAGGCTGATTGCTAAGGGAAGCCCAGGCAAGGTACTGCTAACCAGTTATCCCAGAGCTACAAAGCAAACAACTAAAAGCTGAATCCTTGCGACGTGTACAAGCACAGGGACCTAGTGGAGGGCCACCAAAATCCTACAAGTGGTCCTATCGCCACACCAGACAGACCCCCACCAGGCAAAATAAAACAAAAGAAAAATCCTGCAAAAGCACAACGTCTCCACGTGAACAGAACCAGTCACTATGCATATATTAGGCAGCTGCACAGTACCTCACACCCCAGCCAGCGACAAAACTACCTCATACCCAAGGGCAAACAGGAGTAAGAACCTCCCCAGCTGAACCCCTAAGGGCAGGGAATCACCGAGCAACAACAAAACCTAACGGAGGTAGATGCTCCTGAACGGCTCATGGAAGAAAACCCTGAGCCGCAAAGGCAGTACTTACGAGGCCCCTAGGGAAGGCGGCCCTAGGTATATGCAGCCCCAGTACTCTTATGTTACTTCCAGCTCACACACCACCAAAACAGAGCAACAACATCACACTGCAGCACTGCGCAAAGAGTGGAGCCAGAGCGATCGACCATCACCAACACAACAGCCTCTCGAGCTGAGGAGAGTTGCCGGCCTGGAGGTCTACGGCCCCCCCCCCGTCCCCCTCCCTGGGAGTGGGGGGGGGGATTGTGCAGACGGATGTGCGGCGGTTGCAGTCACGTTATGTTTGTTTCCTTGTTTTTGATTGGGGAGTTCTGTTTGCTAGTTTGGCTCTTGGGTTTGCAATTTTGACCAGCGATAGTTTATTTTGAGATTCCTATCTTTCTGGGTGCCTGACCTGGTAGACGGCAGACAAAGACTGCTTCCAATTACACGAGGGTGTCTTTAGGCCATTGCTCCTCGTGCCTCTCTTGAGGAGGCCAGGTTCTGGCTCTGGTCCCCAATAGGCTTAGAACTCCTTCATTTGACTGTTGCCACGGTCTAATATATACACATCAGCCCGGTATAGCTCCGGGAAGCCAAAGGGGCTCGCCACAGAAAAGGACGCGGAACACCAGCACTTGAGCACACCGCCCATAACAAAACAAACTCCCACGGTGCATGCGTAGGATGCATGAGGTGTGAACCGCACAACCCGCCAACTAGGAGTATGGAAAGAAAATGAGCAGTGCGGAGGCAGAGCACGGAGAGAAGACATAATTACAAAAGAACGAGACAGGACCGAAAACCAAGAAGCACGGAAGAGGACTAACAAACCCTAGAAAGGACTAGAGGTAAGCCACACTGGAAGATGACAATCGTTCCAATAATACGGGTAGAAGCAAAAACCTTCCCGAACCTTTGAGAACACATAGAAGCAAGCACAAGCTTTCGACAGAGTTCCACATAAGAGGTTGCTCTGGAAACTGGAAAATATTGGAGGGGTGACAGGTAAGCTTCTAACAAGGATGAAAAATTTTCTGACTGATAGAAAAATGAGGGCAGTGATCAGAGGTAATGTATCGGACTGGAGAAATGTCACAAGTGGAGTACCACAGGGTTCAGTTCTTGCACCAGTGATGTTTATTGTCTACATAAATGATCTACCAGTTGGTATACAGAATTATATGAACATGTTTGCTGATGATGCTAAGATAATAGGAAGGATAAGAAACTTAGATGATTGTCATGCCCTTCAAGATGACCTGGACAAAATAAGTACATGGAACGCCACTTGGCAAATGGAATTTAATGTTAATAAATGCCATGTTATGGAATGTGGAATAGGAGAACATAGACCCCACACAACTATATATTATGTGAGAAATCTTTAAAGAATTCTGATAAAGAAAGAGATCTAGGGGTGGTTCTAGATAGAAAACTATCACCTGAGGACCACATAAAGAATATTGTGCGAGGAGCCTATGCCACGCTTTCCAACTTCAGAATTGCGTTTAAATACATGGATGGCGATATACTAAAGAAATTGTTCACGACTTTTGTTAGGCCAAAGCTAGAATATGCAGCGGTTGTGTGGTGCCCATATCTTAAGAAGCACATCAACAAACTGGAAAAGGTGCAAAGACATGCTACTAAGTGGCTCCCAGAACTGAAGGGCAAGAGCTACGAGGAGAGGTTAGAGGCATTGAATATGCCAAAACTAGAAGACAGAAGAAAAAGAGGTGATATGATCACTACATACAAAATAGTAACAGGAATTGATAAAATCGATAGGGAAGATTTCCTGAGACCTGGAACTTTAAGAACAAGAGGTCATAGATATAAACTAGCTAAACACAGATGCCGAAGAAATATAAGAAAATTCACTTTCGCAAACAGAGTGGTAGACGGTTGGAACAAGTTAGGGGAGAAGGTGGTGGAGGCCAAGACCGTCAGTAGTTTCAAAGCGTTATATGACAAAGAGTGCTGGGAAGACGGGACACCACGAGCGTAGCTCTCATCCTGTAACTACACTTAGGTAATTACACACCTAGGTAATTACAAAACACGAAGGCTCATGAAGGCACAATCGCACCCGAGACCAAAAATCATGTAGAACCCCGAGAAGAGGGGGAACGTGACCCCCGACACGATGGAGAAGTCCCGTCCCAGAGAAGAAGGGTGAGTAAACGCTGAAGAGCACTCACCGACAGGATGAAACTGACGGTCCCAAGAGACAAGGAACTGAACCTGGGGAGGGGCTGATGCCCAACAACTCGTACGGAGAGGGGGAAAGGAAAAAACTCCCCACTCCCCGTAACTGCAAGCCCCACTCAGAGGGTAGAAAATCCCAGTGGGGTCCAATGGGGCCCCAAGGCCCCCCAAGTCAGCACCTCTCCAGCCCCGGGAACCCACACGGCAGGCCCCGGGGCTGAGCCGTCCGCCCAAAGCCCCAGCCTCACAATAAAAAGCCGGGGCAGCCGAAAAAGTACTAAGGAAGGGAGCCCACTGGCCAACTCACACAACACGGCTGGAGGAAAAGGTTTGAATGCCTCCATCGCTACCCTGGAATGGGAATTCCCCCGAGACCGCCCTAGTCTCTAGAACATCGAAGCCCCGCCCCAACCTCGAACCCACTAACGGTGAGGATCCGGATGCAGGGAGGCAGGGGGGGGGGCCCAGACTAGACCACAGCAGGAGAAAGACAAGGGGGCGCAGATGGGAACAACATCGAAGCAACCAACACCCCCGGCCCCGTCACGCAACCAAAAACGGGGGCAGCCTTGGGGCTTCTGGGGAGCAAACAAGCGTTGCCACCATCTGAACTCAACATGCAATGCCTGTGTTGCCTGCACCCACATAGTCAACATAAGACTGGGTAACTGAGTTACAAACAAGCAACAAAACTCGCAGGACTCCGGGCCGAAGGTGCCACCGACCCCACAGGCAGCAAATGGAGGCAAAAACAGTGAGAGTCACCCTGAGACAAGGGGACAGAGCAACCCTCGAACTCGCACAAAGCAAGGTGGAACTCCAGTCACATCCATCGGACCCACTCATCCCTGTGGGAATTCCCAGGGTCCTGAGACGGAACTCATGCTCAAGGAAGCCCAGGCAGGGTACTGCTAACCGGCGCCTAAGTCTACCAAACAACTCTAAGAACTGAACCCCGGGACGTGTACACTCACGGGGACCTAGCAGGGGGAACCACCGGAAGAAGGAAGAGAACTCAGTACACAGGGGGCAAGAACGATGGCAGACCCCCCCCCCCCTATGCAGGCAAACAAAAAGAAAAAGAAAACCCTGCAAGAGGACAGCGTGCCCAGGCAGAGCAGAGCCGGCCGCTATGATTGGTGAAAACAAGCTGCGCAACATCCTTCGCCCCTACTAGTGCAAACTACCCAACCCTAAGGCGAATAAGGGAGACAGAATACCTTAGCACACAAAGAGCGGCCGAAAACCAAGCAGTAACGGCCTATCAGAGGCAGAATCCAAGAAATTTGTGGAAGGTGGCCCCAAGCCCCAAGGGCAGTACTTACTTAGCACCTATGGAAGGAAGCACCTAGGAAGCCCTAAACGCATACAGCCCGAGTACTGGAGAATCACTCCCAGCTCACGCACCACCTAAAAGACAGTCACCACACACAAGGCACAGTGCTGAAACAACCACTGGAGCCAGAGCACACGACCGTTGCCCTATAGCATCACACTCAGAACTGAGAGGTGGATAGCTGACGCAGGGGTCTTGGGTTTCCCCCCTTCCCCCTCTGGGAGGGGGGAGCTGCACAGACAGCGGCACGGTGACGTTGTGATGTCATGCTCATTTGCTCGTTCTTTTTGGGGAGTTCTATCCATTTGTTCGGCTTTTGGTAGCAATTTTTCACTAGAATAGGGGTTTGTTTTGGGATGCTTACCTTTCTGGGTGCCTGACTCGCTCGACAGCAGACACAGAATGCTTCCAACCACAGGGGGGGTTTCTAAAGGCCATTGCTTCCCATGCCTCTCTGAGGGGGGGGGCCAGGTTCTGGCTCGTGGTCCCCGGTAGGCCACAGAACTCCATACACATGACTGATGCCAAGGTCTGACTTAGCATATCAGCCTGAAAAGCTCTGGGGAGCCGACGGGGCTCCCCCCAGAGAAGAATAAAAAAAAATTCTACGTGTACAAACACTGTATTCAGATCCTTTACAATATTTCTTGTAATATAACATTATTANCTTGCTGATGACGGACACTCTTGAGGTAAGCTGAATCTCTTCCTGTGTGGGACCATACAGAGCGATCTTTTAAAGACCTACCTTAATTGATCTTTTTCTATAATCTTCCCAATACTACTTTATGCTTTACAAGCTTGGTTACATACAACCTACAAGTTCTAAAGCCATGGGTGTATGTGAGTGCGTTATTTGCAAGCACACAGAATGAAGAAACAGGAAGCGAAAATTTATCTGTACCTGGTGCACTGAGCGAAGTCGCGCTGTGTACCATGGGCTACTTCGTTGATTATTACTCACTTCCGAAGTACTGAGTGTGTATTACGGTGTGTTACTGTGTAAATAGTGTGTGAAACTGTACATATTTAATTTTAGTGATTTTTAAACAGGTAATATTGCGACAAACATTTATTGTGGACACATTACTGACACATGTATCACAGTTCCATGGAACATTATGAACGTTCTACTGTTACATATTGTAAAGGACACAAATATGCATCATATACGATAAAAAACAAATAAATCTGCATTGGAAATACATAAAACAAATAATTGAAAATATATTTGTGGCAAAACCCGGTGCTTGAATGGCCCGCGCGACCGTGTCTGGGCGACCAGGCCTTGATGACATCACAGCGCATCTTGTCCATGTCCCTACAGCCAAAGTAAGTGGAAATTTGGTACTTATTTTACACAGACATGTTCAGGGAAGGGAATTTATCATTTTACGAAGAAAAAACCAGCGTTGAATGTAATGAAACGCCATTTTCTGGGTGAGCCCCGGAGGCTCCCTGGAGCTTATCGGGCTAATGTATGTTATGTTAGACCGGGACATTAGCTATGGAGTTCAGACCTACCAGGGACCAGCGCCAGAACCTGGCCCCTTCAGAGAGGTTTCAGGGAGCAATGGCCCTGGAAAACCCCATATGGTTGGGGGTTTTCCTTATCTGCCATCGACCGGGGTTAGGCACCCAGAAAGGTAGGCGTAACAAAACAAACCCCACATGGTAAGAAACTACAACAAAAACCGAACAGAGGTAGAAAACTCCCTACAATCCCAAGGAAAACAATCAAACAATCACTTTACTGCCGCGCCGGTCGTCCGCGCAGCCCTCCCCTCCCCGGGAGGGGGAGGGGGGCCCGGACCTTACCACGCCGGCTGCCTTTAGTTCGGAAACTAGGCGTCAACCAACGCGAAAACCCCGCCGACCGGATGGGAGGGAGGGTCACCAGGGAGCCTCCGGGGCTCACCCAGAAAATGGCGTTTCATTACATTCAACGCTGGTTTTCTGTGGGGAGCCCCTACGGCTCCCTGGAGCTACATACCCAAAGAGAAGGAAAAAGGGGACATACCCGGGAGGCGGCGGCCACAAAGTCCACAACGTGAAGTCGAGACAACTGACCGCAACCTGCGACCCAAAGCAACACAAGAACGCCGAGGAGCTGGGACGTTCACCAATTAACGGGCGGCCAGGACCCTGTTCGATTTCCAAAATCCACGCGCCCGAATATGTGCCCAAGACATATTACCAAACACAGCAGCCAAAGCCGCAAACATCCTAACATCATGGGCGCGAGGATAGACCGCAGGCTGGCTAGACTTAATAACCCTGCGGACAACCTGGGAGACCCGAGCCCAGGAACAGGGAACGAGGGAAACCGGATCAACCCAAAGCGCATCTCCAGCCACCCTGGCTGAAGCGCGCAGGTAACAGCGAAGCGCCGCAACAAGACAACACATGATGCACCCCGGCCGAACCAACCAGGCATCAATGACCCATGGACCCCTCCGGAAAGCAGCCGTCTCGTTCTTCGCCAGAACAGATGGAGAAGGCTGCAAAGGGACAAACCGACCCCCAGGACCAAAAGAGCAGAAGCCCTTGCGCCAGAGGAGAGCATGAAGCTCCCCTACCCGGCCCCCAGAGGCCAATGCCAACAAAAACAAAGCCATGGAAAAACAATCAGGAACCGAAGGGGCCACCACAAACCGAGGAGAGGAAAGATAGGAGAGCACCCTGTCCAAGGACCAGGACGGCTCAGGAGGCGCATGAGCAGGCCGGAGGTGAAACATAGCACGGTAAAGCTTACTAAACGGGGCGGATGTAACGTCTACCCCGAAAGCTAGCTTGAGCGGCTCCGCCAGCGCCGCACGATACGAGGCGACAGTATTAGGCATCAAATGACAGTCCTGAACAAGCCAAGAAAGAAAGACAACCTACAAAGAGCCAGAAAATGGCGAAAAGAACGCCAGGAAACTCCATACTGATGCCGAAACGAAGCTCTCAGGTGGGACACCATCAATGAAGCCACCTGATCACCATAGAATTGGTGATACACCCGCGTCAAAATGACCAGACGCGAAGAGCAGAGGAGAAGGTCGAACCAGCCCCGTACCAGATCGGACCGACCTGCTGAAAGAGGCGGAGCCGCGGGAAACGTCCCGGGTTCGGGCACCGAGTCAAAAGCACCGGAAACCAAGGCTGGGCCGGCCACCAAGGGGCCACAAGGACTACACTCCCTGGGAATGTCTCCAACGAACCAGAACCCGAAGCAACAGCTGGACCGGAGGAAAGAGGTACAGGGAACCCCACCTAGACCAGTCCTGCCGAAAGGCATCCACCGCGAACGCTGCGCAGTCGGGGAAGGGCGTCACACACCGGGAGACGCCGAGACCACGCCGACGCGAAGAGGTCCACATCTGGGAGACCGTACGTCTGGCAGATCCAACGAAACGAGTCGTCGTCCACTCCGTGGTCAGGGGAGGGAAGCGAGACAGACCGTCCGCCAGAACGTTGGACACACCCCGGACGTGAACCGCACGGAGAGCCAAACCCCGAGAATCCAGCAGACGAACCACTCGAAGGGACCAACCCCAAGACCTAAAGACCGAAGAGAACCCCCGCGGTTCAGGCAATGAACCACTGGAGAACAGTCCAAATGGAGGTGAATGGTCAATCCCCGAGCGACCCGAATCCACCGAAGCGTGAACCAGACAGCTGCGAACTCCCGAACCGTGCTGTGAGCCCGATGGAAGGAAGGACCCCACCGTCCCTGGCCTGCCTGGTGAGCACTGGTCACAAAACCCCAGCCAAGAGATGACGCGTCCGTGAACACATCGAGCGAGGGCTCGGGAAGGCGCCAAGGCACCAAACCCCGAAAAACCCCGAAGAGGAAGCCGGTGACGCAGCAACCGACATAAGACCCCTGGAGGACGAACCCAACGATCGCGAGAGAGGCGGAAAGGACATCCCCGAAGGAACCAAAACAGACGCCGAAGCCAAACCCGACCCGGCGGGTAGACTAGCACGGCGAAATTCAGACTCCCGCACAACCGCTCAAGCAACCGCTGAGCAACCCGGGACCTCCTCATGCACAGCCGAAGGCGGGACCACAGCCGCAGTAACACTTCTGGAGGGAAAGACAATGAGTGGCCCAATAGCCCTAACAAGGCCCAGGCCCGAACCCGGGATGGAAACAGATGGCAAAGCCTCCCGATCACCAGGACACCAAACCCGGCGATCTGGAAAGAACCACACCCCTGGCGAGCAGACACGCGGACTGACTGGGAGCCCACACCAGTCAGTCGTCGAGGTAGGCCAGACACCGAATCTCAGATTCAGACAGGGCACTAAGATCCGGTAAAGATGCAAAAAATTTTAATTTACCAAGTGCCCATTACAAAATAGGGCAGGCAACAAAAACAGCAAGCCTGAAGCCCCACCACCAACCGTGCCAGACCCAGAAAAACCGGGGAGGAACGTTCCAAGAAGTGACCTGGAGGTCCAGGGCCACCATCCAGGCACCCGGCCCCCAACAGAAGCCGGAACCCAGAAGGATGGGGCGGAACGACCACGTCCAACGCACCCACGAAGATGACACGACGAAACGCAGGGGAAGCAGCCCACCCCGCCAGCTCTGAACCCCCCAAAGGGGGAGAAGCCGTCCACCGACGCCAACAGAGGCCGGAAGACAACTCAAAGCGCCCACCAACAGCGGGACCATGCGAGAGGTAATAGAGCAAGCTGCTCCCCCAGCGCCCCGCCAACAGAGAAGGGAACAGAGCCCCTTCCAAGAGAAAAAAAAAATACACATACACATTATGTATATACACATACATATACACAAACATACAAGATATGTGACACGTGTAAACACATGCACACACACACACAGCGTACACATGCACAAGCGTACACACAGGCACTAGGAAGTAATGTGGCGGAGGCTGACTCCCTACACAGTTACAAGTGTAGATATGATAGAGCCCAATAGGCTCAGGAACCTGTACACCTGTTGAACGACAGTTGAGAGGCGGGACCAAAGATCTAAAGCTCAACCCCCGCAAGCACAACGAGGCGAGTACATACATTGTAAATGTAAAGTACAAGTTGCCGACCAGTGGGCAGAGAGCACCACGCCGGCCAGGCAAAGAAGGCACTAAACAGCATCAAAAGGCCCACCTCGACAGCAAAACCTCAAAGTCCCAGCACAACCACAACATGTGCCTAGACCCAAAAAGAGCAGTCTGCAAGCCAGGAAGACCCCGGAACCCCAGAAGGCAGAACCGGGTCACATGAGGAAACAAAGCCCCCTGAACCCACAAAAGGGGGCCCAAGAGGAAGAAACCTCTGGAACGAAACCAAAGAACCCAAAGGAACCCAGAATCGAACCAGGGGGAGGCCAAACCACCACATTTGCCGGCGGAGAACACTACAGAAGGCAAAGCGCAGCCCCCAGACAGAACCCTCTGGGAAACGGTCATAACAGACCGAAAACCGAGGGACAAGGTGTGGGAGCAAGCCTAACAGCCAGAGACACTGAGCCCAAACCCATGGGCCCAGACCCAAAACAGACAAAAAGGGAAGCCCGGTGTAAAATCAACACCCAAACGTACCCAGAGGTATAGTAACGGGCAGAAACACCAGAAAAGCAAAGAAACGACAACAGGAGAATAAAACCCCTGAAAAAAGGGTGAAAAAACTCACCCCAGACGCTCGCTCGCACACCCAGGCGTATGTAAACAAACCGCAATGCCGCCCTGGTGGCCACGCCGGGAAACAGGCAGACGAAAATGGCCGCCAGCAGGGGCTGTGCCTGACGCTAAGATACACAAAACACGCCAGCAAAAGTGGGAAGCAAGCAGACTGGATGGGCTAAAAACTCCGCCCAAAAGCAGAAAAACCCCGGCAGGGGCAAACCGCCCCAGAACTGCTAGCAGGCATCCCCCACAGCCCCGGGAACCAGCAACAGAGGCCCCGGGGCAGAGCCGTCCTCCAAGCCCTCCGCCCTTAAAGAAAAGCAAGAGTCCATGGGAAAGGCAGCAAGAAAGGGCCGCTGGTAAGCCCCAGAAGCCTTGGCAGGAGGAACAGGCTCGAAAACCTCCGTCCCCCAACCCGAATGGGGCAGCCCCCGAAAGCCGCCCAAGTCTCTGTCCCAACTAAACCCCGCCCCGACCCCGAAACCCGCAGACGGTCCGGAGCCGGGAACAGGAAGGGAGGGGCGAACAGCACCTAACCAAAACGGGGCGGCCTCGGGGCATCCGAGTGGGAAACCAACCGAACATGTTGCAGCAACCTAACCTAGCTTGCAACACGGATGCCGCCTGTACTCTGAACAGTAATAACATCAGGAGTACTGGAGAACAAGCAGAGAAACACTCTCGCAAGACTCCGGGTCAAGGTGTCAGTGACCCAACAGGCAGCATGACGGAGGTAAAATGGCGACTGTCACCTGGAGACAAGGGCACAGCAACCAACGATCCCGGACAAGACGGGTTGGTACCCGGAAGACACATTCAATGGTCCCCCGAGCCCAGACAGGGGTTTCCAGGGCCCGTAGGTTAGCAACTACGGGAAGCCCGGGCAAGGTGTTGCTAACCGGTTAAGAAACCCGAAAACAAGGGTAAAGATAATACTGAAAACCCCTGGGACGTGTACAATCACGGGGGCCTAGCAGAGGGCCACCAAACACTACCAGTGGAACTATAGCCACACTATGCAGACCCCCACCAGGCATGAAAATAAAAACAAAAGAAAAACCCCGCAAAAGTACACCGTCTCCAGAGGCAACAGGAACCGGCCGCCGCTGAGGTGGCAGGCTGTGCAACACCTTGACGCCCTAACCAGCACAATACCAATCCCTACCCAGGGCCAAACAAGGGCCCCAAGCCCCAGCTGGCCCCAAGGGCGAGGCAAATGCCAAGCAGCAAGAACCTCTACGGGAATGGTTCCCGAACGCCCCAGGGAAGATAACCCTGTGACGCAAGGGCAGTACTCACAGGGCGCTTAGGGCAGTCAACCACTAAGCACATGCAGCCCCGGCACTGATGAGGTACTCCTGGCCACCGCACAACACAACACACAGCAGTGAACGCCACACAAGGCAAACACCGCCTAGGAAACTGAGGCCAGAGAAGCGTCTATCCCGGTTGACATTAGCTTACGAACTAAAGGCAGCCGGCGTGGTAAGGTCCGAGGCCCCCAATCCCCCTCCCGGGGAGGGGAGGGTTGCGCGGACGACCAGCACGGCAGTAAAGTGATTGTTTGATTGTTTTCCTTGGGATTGTAGGGAGTTTTCTACCTCTGTTCGGTTTTTGTTGTAGTTTCTTACCATGTGGGGTTTGTTTTGTTACGCCTACCTTTCTGGGTGCCTAACCCCGGTCGATGGCAGATAAGGAAAACCCCCAACCATATGGGGTTTTCCAGGGCCATTGCTCCCTGAAACCTCTCTGAAGGGGCCAGGTTCTGGCGCTGGTCCCTGGTAGGTCTGAACTCCATAGCTAATGTCCCGGTCTAACATAACATACATTAGCCCGATAAGCTCCAGGGAGCCGTAGGGGCTCCCCACAGAAAAGAATTTTTTGGGAACACTTCATTTCATGCGCACCGGGGGAATTTCTCAATAAACTCCGCGCAGCACGGTGGTTAAAAAGTTCTGAAAAAGAAAGAGATCTAGGGGTGGTTCTAGATAGAAAACTATCACCTGAGGACCACATAAAGAATATTGTGCGAGGAGCCTATGCCACACTTTCTAACTTCAGAATTGCTTTTAAATACATGGATGGCAATATACTAAAGAAATTGTTCACGACTTTTGTTAGGCCAAAGCTAGAATATGCAGCGGTTGTGTGGTGCCCATATCTTAAGAAGCACATCAACAAACTGGAAAAGGTGCAAAGACATGTTACTAAGTGGCTCCCAGAACTGAAGGGCAAGAGCTACGAGGAGAGGTTAGAGGCATTAACCCTCAAACCGTGCATATCATATATAAATGATATCAGTGACAAAACCGAAACCACGCACATCATTTATATATGATTTCGTGTCTAGCGCTATAATTTAAACGCCCCGCCCGGGATAGGGGCAGCTATAGTACAGCCACGACTGATAGTTGCCAGATGCCACCTAGAAAAAAAATCCAGCCCAACATTCTTGGGTGTGAGAGCGTCAGTATTGAGCAAGCCACCAAGGCTGGCGCACGCAGCACGAGCTCACAGCACCGCTGTTCAGCTTGTGACCACAGCATCGCCTACAAATGCCATAATATAAATGATACTGCTATTATTTAGCAGTGATAGTATTACTGAAGCCCCCTGACCGTGATAAAACTGACCAGGATTCTGATAACAGCTTGATTGCAGTGATATTCAGTGCTGTGCTCGATGGAGGGAGGAGTACGGTTGTGGAGGGAGGGTTGTGGGCATCGTCTTCTGACTGTGTGTGGCCACCATTTATTGACTGCACTCACCATACCAGCTTAGTGGTTCACTATGGT
>WNGS01161476.1:40607-56877 GCA_020271785.1 Procambarus virginalis | reverse complement strand
ATCAAGACGGCAAAGAGTAGAAGGAGAAGCAGACGAAGAGAAGAGTAGAAGCAGTAAGCAGGGCAACCATAATCGAGTTTAGACAGGACAAGAGAGGAATGCAAAGCAAGGAGAGTGCGCCTATCCGCTCCCCAAGAAGTATGGGACAATACTCGAAGGAGGGTAAGGGCCTTAGAGCACTCAACACGGAGGTAAGAGACATGGGGAGACCAAGACAAACGAGTGTCAAGGAATAACCCCAAAAGCTTCGCGGAATCTTTGTACTCAAGGGGATGACCGTAAAGTGACAAAGAAGGACGAAGAACGACCCGTTTCCGAGTAAAAGACACGGCACAAGTCTTAGAAGTAGAGAACTTGAAGCCATGATCGGTGGCCCAAGACGACACGGCATTAATCGCAAGTTGAAGCCGGCGTTGAAGGAGAGGCGAATCATCACCCTGACAGCAAAGGGTAAGATCATCGACATAGAGAGCGGAGAAGACACCTGAAGGAGGAGAGGAAAGAAGACCATTGAGGGCAACCAGAAAGACTCAGTAAATACTGAGACGAGCACGGAGGGAGATGGCGAAGCATCTCGTAATGGATACCATCGGAGCCTGCCGCCGTAGAACCGTAGAGGGCCAGGGCAGAACGAAGTTCAGATAGAGAGAAGGGATCATTATAGGAAAGTCGAAGGCGAGTGCAGAAATCTAAAGGACGAGACTCAAGGACAGGTTTACGAAGAAGGAAAGATTGGGGAAGATGAAGACTAGAGCTAACAGAAGAAAAGTGGGAACCCAGTTCGGTAGCGACCTGCAACGGGTCCGCCACAAGAGTACCACGGAGGTGAAGGACCGGGGAAACATCGGGAACGAACTTACCCGCTATCTTGAGGATATGCTTCCATATCTGTGGTAAGGGAGTTTCAGACGTGATTGTGGAGACATAAGAAGCCCAACATTCACGTTTAGCTGTACGGCTGGCCCTACGGGCCACCGCACTCGCTTTCCGAAAGAAAAGAAAAGAATCGGTCGTCTACCGACGGCGGTGCCTCTTCCAGGCTGCACGCTTACAGCAGACAGCCCGAGCACAGTCCGCATTCCACCAGGGAACGCACTTCCGTGGACCCCGAGAGGAAGAGCGAGGAATAGAGCGGAGGGCAGCGTCGATGACAGTGTCATGAAAAAGGAGGAGAGCGCAAGGGAGAGGGAGAAGGGAGAGGTCAGAGAGAACAGCACTGAGGGTAAATAGGTCCCAGTCCGCTTGAGCAAACTGCCACCTAGGGAAAGAGAGGGAAGGGCGAAAAGAGAAAAAGGAAACAAGGATGGGGAAATGATCACTGCCATGGAGGTCATCCAGAACCTGCCACGTGAAATCTAGGTAAAGAGAGGAAGAGCAGAGAGAAAGATCAAGACAGGAAAGGGTGCGAGTCCGAGAGTCCAAATGAGTGGGCTCACCAGAATTCAGAAGAGACAGGGAAGAAGAGAGGAGAAAAGGCTCAAGAAGGCGAGCTCGGGTATTCGTCAAAACATCACCCCAAAGAGAGTGACGACAATTGAAGTCACCCAGCAGGAGCACAGGCTCCGGCAAGGAGTCCAGGAGGTGTTTCAAATCAGGAAGAGAAAGCGGGACACTCGGGGGGGGGGGGGATAAATGGAACAAACTGTGTACCATTTCCCCACAAAGATACGAGCAGCCGAATAGTGAGGAGGCGAAGGAAAAAATAAAGGAACAAAGGGAACATCAGCACGAATCAAGAGAGCAGAAGAATTATGAGCCCCAGCAACGGCTGGGGGGGGGGGAGGAGAAAGGAATAGCCACGAAAACGACCAGGACGAGCACCAAGCATCGGCTCCTGGAGACAGACACAAAGGGGCGAAAACCGCGAAATCAGAAGTTGGAGTTCGAGGAAATTGGCGTAATAACCTCGAACGTTCCATTGAAGAATATACAACGACGAGAAGAGAAAGGACAACAACAGAAAACAAGGAAGAAACAAAGGCGAAAGAGCAACATAGCACGTTAAAGAATATCAGGGTCGGGATCAGGGTCAGCAAAGTCAGGGTTAGGGGGCATGGGTAAACTGAGCAAAGACGGAGGGAAGGAAGCGGGAGAACAGACCAGAGGTGGGCGGGCGGGGTCCGGAGGAGGAGGAAGAAGAGGAGGAGACAACGGAGAGGAGCAGTCAAGGACAGCAGCAGGAAGAGGGGGAGTAGAAAGAGGGGAGTGCACCTCAGCAAGGGCAGCAACCGAAAGGGAAGCAGGGGCCAAAGAAACCTCCATAGCAGGAACAGGGGGAGCAACCACTGAAATGGGAGGGGAAGGAGCAATAGAGCCAGTAGTAGGGGTCGAGGAAGAAAGCGAGGCCTTCTTACCCGCCGGGGAGGAGGAAGGAGAGGAGCCAGGCTTACGCTTCTGGCTTAAAGAGACCGGTGTCCCAGCAACTACGTACCGGGCAACGGATTCCAGTGTCTCAACAGGAGAAGCTGAACGAGAGCACACATGATGGCCGTAGGAGAGCGGTGGACATCCGCCTGCACCAACAGGCGGTGGGGAGAGTCAAGAGATGGAGGAGAAGGATGGAAAGGAGGATCGGGAGACGAGGAAGAAGACACAGGAGACACGACAGACCGGGTAGAAAGAAGGGGAACTCCAGACAGAGGACCAGGAGGGCCCTTCGGGACAGAACTCAAAGGAACAGAGGAGGAGGCAGTGGGTGTATCAGGGTCCAAAGTCCGGAAACGGTTGTGAACGGTTGTGAGGAAGGTGGGAAGGACGAGGAGAAGAAGAGCGCAACACGCGAGCATAAGAGATATTAGCATAAGGCGGGAGCCGGCGAACCTGACGCCTCGCCTCAGGAAAAGATAAGCGCTCCCGGTGCTTCAAGCTGAGGACGGCTGCCTCAAGCTTGTAATGGACACACACACGGGAGAAGGTAGGATAGGCCTCACCGCAGTTGAGGCAACGAGCCTGGGGAGAAGTGCACTCTGACTTAGAGTGACCTTCGCCACCACACAAAAGACAGAGAGAGACAGTCCCAGAGCAGCGGAGGGCACCATGCCCAAACCTCCAGCACTTGTTACAGAGCCGAGGAGAAGGAATGTACTCCTGGACAGAGCACCTGGCACCAGCAAGAATAACGGAGGGTGGAAGGGTCCTACCATCAAAGGTAATCTTCACAACCCGAAGGGGTTGACGGCGACTACCACGCGGGGGACGAGTAAACGTGTCCACTTGGAGAATAGAATGGCCCTGGGCAGCAAGGATATGTCGAATATCGTCGTGGCAGTCTCGCAGATCCCGAACACCGGTCGCAACATGGGGCGGGAGCAGAATAGTGCCAACACTGGCATTCAACTGAGCGTTCTTCGAGACCCGAACAGGGTCTCGCCAAGGCAGGATAAGGCAGCCAAGCGGGAAGCAGCATCCTGAGAAGGAGCAGCAACCACACGAGTACCGAGACGAGTGGGGTTGAAAGTAACAGAGGCATCCACGGAATCAACGAGATGTCGATGGAGGGAGAAATCATCAAGAGGCGCAGAATCAAGAGGGAGGAGATCAAAATATTTGGCCCACGAAGCGGGACCAAACAAGGCTTGAAAGGTATCAGAACGGGAAGGAATCGAACGAGGGCGGCCGTGACGAGGACGGCGGTGAGAACCCCCAGAGAGAGAGGGGTTAAAAGGCGCAGTAGTTACAACTAGAGATGGAGCCGCGCCAGGGGATGAGGTAGTCACCACTGGGGACTTGGGGCTCGACCCAACCACAGAGGAGGGAGGGGAGCCGAGGGGAGGAGTCAGAGAGGCCAAAGGAGGAGCAAGGTCGGGGCCCAATGCAGTGGAGGCTACAGAGCCTGGTCTTCCAATACAGGCCGACTCGGGGGCTTGGTCGCCCACCCCACGAGCCTGAGAGGGTACAACAGAAACATTCATTGCCATAGAGACGAAAAGAGACATTCATCCACGAATGTGCCCCCATACCCACCATGGAGCCACAATTAGAGGCAGGACACCCAACAGGAAGCTATTGCCGATCGTGCCGAGGCCCCCTATGGGTGCGTCGTGAGTATACGCCCCACAAACGCCACCTTAAGAACCGTCAGTCCGTCGAGATCGGGTTCAGCGACGAAAGGGGGATTGACAATAAAAGGTTCCCCTCGCTCGAGACGTTGGGTACTACAGTTCTACGGGTGCAAGAGTATGCCTCCTCAAGCACCCGGCGTCAAAATAGAAGAAGTCCAAAGGAATAATCCAAAACAAGCGAAAGGTCGGCAGGAAACGACAAGCAGATAGGAGAAGAGGGGGAGAAAAACGAAACATAAGGAAAAGGAAAAACGTTCCGGCACAATTAGAAAAGACAGCAGCAGGAGTGCAAGGCCATAAAAGGACAGAGGACTGTCCCACGGAGCATCACACTCCGGCAGCCGTCTACTAAGCCCTCTCACGACGCCAACGGGCCGGATGGGGAGAGGGTTGAGATCGGAAGCCAAACTGGCAGGGGCTAAGTGTGTCGAATTTTACGAGGTAGGAATAGAACTGTTTGTAAATATAAAAAAAGTTTGTAAATGTTTTTTATAGGATGGGTAGATTTGATATTGGTCTATAATTGTTTATGTCCGCCGGATTGCCTCCTTAAGAACTGGGGTTACTCTTGCTTTTTTGAGGATATCAGGGAAGGTGTGACACTCTATAGATTTGTTGAACAGTAGAGCTATGGGTGGCACATTAATAATTGTTTAACAAGCGTCAAAAGATTGTTATTTGCTTAGCTAAACGAACTAGAGGGTTCAGTTCCTGAACCGATTATATGCTTCTGTAATCCTTTACACCACCGCCCACGGATAGGTATAGGATGCATAATAAAGAAAGAAATTGAATTGTAACTTACCTTATCTCCTAAATGTCAACATATGTCAGTTCAGTTCATGCTATTGATCTCAATTAGTCTTAAATCTTAGTTTTTAAGGTTTTCCTAGATCTTGCCCAAAACGCTGTGCGTATTAGTGCTTTAGGCATAGTATATACTTGTTCTTTCTTGAAATTCAACAATCTACTTGTAACTCCCAACCACTTCCAACACCACCAACACTCCCAACGCCAACACCCCGTGGGAAGTAGTGGAATTTATATCTATCCTTGAGCTGTAGTTGACCCCCATACCCCAGCCCATGTGTGATAGTGGACATCATACCCATCCTGTGGAAGGGAGTCGACCCCATACCCATCTAGTTGGTGGTAGTGGACCCATACCCATCCTGTGGGAGGTAGTGGAACCCACACCCATCTAGTGGGTGGTAGTGGACCCCATACCCACCCTGTAGGAGGTACTGGACCCCATACCCATCTTGTGGGTTCTAGTGGACCCCATACCCCTCCTGTGTGTGGTAGTAGACCCCATACCCATCTTGTGGGTGCTAGTGGACTCTATGCCCATCTAGTGGGTGGTAGTGGACCCCATACCCATCCTGTAGGAGGTAGTGGACCCCATACCCATCTTGTGGGTGCTAGTGGACCCCCATACCCATCTAGTGGGTGGTAGTGGACCCCATACCCATCCTGTGGGTGGTAGTGGACCACATACCCATCTTGTGGGTGCTAGTGGACCCCATACCCATCTTGTGGGTGCTAGTGGACCCCATACCCATCTTGTGGGTGCTAGTGGACCCCATACCCATTTAGTGAGTAGTAGTGGACCCCGTACCCATCCTGTGGGTGGTAGTTGTCATGTTCACAGAAAATGGTACCATCCGTTTTCTATGTGCGGCGGCTGGACGCCACGAGAGAAGACGTAAACAAAAGCATACAGGACGCTACCAGCTTGGGAGCTACTCTATCATGTAGTTATTTAAGTATTAAAGTCAGTAACCAGGAATGACTTTACATCAACCTTACAACCAAGACTATCTCAGCTATACACAGACACCACACTGGCGACGACGATGAACTGGGAACGCAGGTATTTTGTTCAACAAAACACAAGGAAGAAGCATGCTGCCTCACGCGCCCAGAGGAAAGAGAAGCTGTGAGCACCATACCCGATGCTGTATGCAACCCCATGCTGTGTGCTGACTGTTGCTGTGTGCTGATCGTTGCTGTGTGCTGGCCGTTGCTGTGTGCTGGCCAATGCTGTGTGCTACCCAAGCTGTGCTGACAAGCTGTGAATAGAGGAATCTGCCGACGCTGTGTACGAAACGACGCTTTGATGCAGTGTACAAAACCTGATGTTTTGTTACGAAACGACGCTTCGTGCTACAAAATTCTTCAAGCTGTGAACCAACTGCTGCCAACTGCTGCCTACTGCTGACAACTGCTGCCTACTGCTGTACCAACTGCTGACAATTGCTGTACCAACTGCTAACAACTGCTGTGCTGCTGTGAGTAGGAGGAACAACACATGTACACAAGGGCTAGGTAAGAAATCAGTTGCTGCTGTGTTGTGCACTGTTGTGAACTTTTGCATTAAAATGCTTGTGTGCTTTGCAAAATTAAAGTAATTACAGTGAATTCTTGAATAACATATACNGAGAGAGAGCAAGAGGAGAGAGAGAGAGAGAGAGAGAGAGAGAGAGAGAGAGAGAGAGAGAGAGAGAGCGTGTGTGCCGTGGGATGGGTTGAGAGGTGAGGTGAGGTCAGCTTACGGCAGGTAGACTGAGGGAGGATTATGGGAGGTTTTATCCTTTTTCCACGAAATGTGTTAATCGGGGCGCGTGTGTGGGGGTGTGGGGTGTGGGGTGCGTGTGCACGTGCGTGCGTGCGTGTGTCCCTAGTTCCCGTAAGCGGTAACTTCTACCCGATGAGCCACGCTGAGATTTTAAAGATATATAATATCCTGAACAAGAATTTGATACATTTTACCTCACACTGTACACCTGATTAATTGACCAGAAAGGCGGGTACCTACCAGATTGTTTCCCGCTCACACAACTAGATGAGTGATGACATATGGTCGATGATGATGCTCCATCGTCGTCTTCCACTAGGTGATTCACTGAGTTGTTCTTCTATCTACACAAAACTCTGGAGTCAGTCACTGTATCGTTGTGTTGCGGTCCACTAATTTACTGTATCACTGATCACAATCACCACCCAACAAACACAATCACCAGTTCCACAGCGGGTCGACCCAGCTGCCGGTCAGGTCAGGTCGCCTTACGCTGTCCTCCACACTATGCACCGGTGATCCACTAGCTCCACTTTTGATTTCTTCGCACAATCGCTAGCGATATGACTATGCTATGTAGCACCCTGCTAGCTACACACTGCGAGAGGCCAAATACTATGATCTAGCCTCAATAATCCTTCAATGTCCCGAGAAATTGACGAATTTCCGTGGACCTCGCTAATCGCGTGTGTCTCCTACCGTCGCTACGCTGTGTATGCATGCATGGATGTATGTATGTATGTATGTATGTATGTATGTATGTATGTATGTATGTATGCATGCATGTATGCAAGCATGTATGTATGTATGCATGTATGCAAGCATGTATGTATGTATGCATGTATGCAAGCATGTATGTATGCATGCTAGTATGTATGTAAGCATTTATGTATGTATGTAAGCATGTATGTATGTATGTATGTATGTATGTATGTATGTATGTATGTATGTATGTACGCATGCATGTATGTATGTACGCATGCATGTATGTATGTACGCATGCATGTATGTATGTATGCATGTATGTATGTATGTATGCATGCATGTATGTATGTATGTATGTATGTATGTACGCATGTATGTATGTATGTATGTATGTATGTATGTATGTATGTATGTATGTATGTATGTATGTATGTACGCATGTATGTATGTATGTATGTATGTATGTACGCAAGCATGTATGTATGTATGTGTGTATGTATGTATTCCCAATCACGTTAAAGACTCCCCCTCTATCATCCAATTTAAGAGAATAACAACTATGTACTAAATAATCCACTCCTTGTAACTTTAATTATGCTGACCTTCCTATCTGTATTCAGACTGAGCCTACCATCATTATAGGTGATTATAACGCTAGGCATAGGAATATTGGTAATTCGCAGTTCAGTAATCATAACGGCAACCAACTGTTGTCACTATTAGGTAATCACGATGATGCACAGATTGTGGGTGACCTTGAGCCGACGCATATCTACGAAGGTATTCTTGATCTATGTCTCGGTTTCAACGTCTCCCACACCGTGCGCGCCTCGTCAATAGTGCCAGATATGGCGTCTGATCATCTACCATATTAGCCACTGTAAGAATTGGCAGCTCTATCCTCCTCGGCGGAATGTTCAAGCGGAAGAGGCTGGCTGTACCCATCGACCAAAGAGACAATTTTGTTGCTCATGTGTCAGAATGGTACAGTTCATCTGAGCCTTCATCAGTTGAAGATTTTAACAATGGGCTCACAGATACTATCGAACAGTTCATAGAATCACCTGATCCATCGTCCAGGCCACGTAACCCAAATTACACTGGTCATAGCACTTATGCTTATTATAATGATTCTAAATTGCATGCACAAAACGCACTGCCAGAAGAATTGGACTAGCTTATAGAAGGACCCGCACTGCTGAAATGCTTAAGCTATTTCAAGCGGCTCTGGCTGAGGCCAGGGAACGTATGGTAGAGCTGAGGCAGACAGACTGGGAAACTTTTGTCCGTGGTCTCAATTCTCACACGCGACTAAGTCGGGCATGGAAAGATATCAACAAGATCAAAGGGAAAAATACTGCAGAGATCGCGCATCCTAATCCTCTACACAGAGCAAATTAGCTTGTTGATGCTTGGGCCACGACTTCCAGCTTTGACAGTCTTCCTCTACTCTCACAGAATGAATTAAATAATAGATATGCTGATAGAGCAAGGCTCCTTGACTTCATGCTTCATCAACAGGATGACTGTGACATGATTTTTACTAAATACGAACTAGACTCTGCTGTACATAAAGGCAAAGCTACATCACCCAGGGAGGATGGAGCTACTTACGGCATACTGCGTATGCTTCTGCTAGTTCCAGGGAATCCCTTGCTTGAATTGTATAATATGAGCTGTGTAACTGGGGAGCTTCCAAAGTCATAGACCAACAGTCTTATTATTCCCATTCCTTAACCAAACCAGCAGAGTGCTTTTCGACCAATCTCCCTCACTAGTTGTCTCTGTAAGTGTCTTGAGAGGATGGTCCTCACCCGCCTCCTCTAAAAAATCAGTAACATGTTGTGTCCCCAGATATATGGCTTCACGCCTGGAAAGAGTGTACATCACTCTATTACCACATTCCTCACCCTGCATACTGATAGGATATATACCACTTTCCTAGATCTTAAGTCATGTATGTATGTATGTATGTATGTATGTATGTATGTATGTATGTATGTATGTATGTATGTATGTATGTCTTTGACATTGCCTTTGACATTGCTAACCCACACGTCATTCTCAGCGAACTTGCTAAAATGAATGTTGGAGGATGGCTTCTACGGTGGATAAGAGGCTATCTATCCAACAGGAAGTCATCTGTACTGTTCTAAGGGCATAGGAGTATAACGAGAGATTTTGAACTTGGCATTCCACAGGGAGGTGTCCTTAGGCATTCTCTGTTCAATGTGTTAATCAATTTACTTTTAAACTTAGTAACTAGAAGGCCCAACGAACACATCATTAGCTATGCGGATGATATACTGATCCACACCAATGGGTATACCAACACCCAAAATGTTCTGAACTCTGTATTGTACACATGTCAGGAACTAGGCTTAGTCATCTCAGTAGAGAAACAAAGATCCTGAACCAACGCCCACCCAAATGGGGTACATGGGCCCGTTCGCAAAATGCAGTTGGATGCAGTCTCTCTGCTCGACTATGTAACCAGATACAAATACCTTGGGCTTGAGGTTCTACTGTACCTCAATGTTGTACCCAGACTGGGTCGCCAATGTAGAGAGAGGCTCCGTGCTCTCAAGGCTGTGGCAGGCTACCATCCAAGCAATGGAGCAAATGTGAGGATTGGCAAAATGATGTATCTCTCATATATTTGGTCACTGATTGATTATGCTGCACCCATGCTTGCTCTAGTGCCTGAAAGAATGCTTGGAGGGCTGGAAAAGATACAAAACGAAGCCATGAGGATTATCCTCGGATGCCCCCCGTACAACTAAATTACTAAACATGAGGAAGGAACTGAATATTTCATGTGTAAGTGATCGTATTATTGAAATTAATGCTATAATTGGTATCAAGATGCTTAGGCTAACCCACCCTAACCCTTGCACTGAAGCCCTCCAAGCCTTCTTCCTTGAAGGTCAGCATCCCTCCAAATGGATTACCAAAACTGTCATTATGCTCAGAGTGTATAATATTCATCACCTCTACCAAGAGAGACGACAATAACACTTTCCTCCCCCATGAGAGATCACTCCTTTCCATATTACTGTCCTCCCTTTCCCACCCAAGAAACTGATTAAAGAACAAGCCTTGCTTCGACAAGAAGCAGAGTACAGTGCCTTAAGCCAAATTGATGCTTTAGTCAGAGAGCGCTCCCTTTCCAGATTATTTACACTGGTGGATCCTTGCATCAGTCCCATGGTGCAGCTGGAAGTGCAGTTGTTGTGACAGGGAGAGATGGTTCCTTCTCCGATGAGTGTGGAGCACGACTAAGTAACTGGGCCTCCACTCTTCAAATAGAATTGGTTGCCATAATCCTTGCACTCGAGCGCATATATGAATCCAAAGTTGACACGCTAATTGTAAGTGACTCCTTGTCATCCTTGACTGCCCTCAGCTCCCCAAGGCATAACTGTGACGTCCTTATCTCGCTAGACACAGATATAATTAACTAATCAATGATGGAGTCAGGGTCTGTCTTTTGTGGATTCCTTCCCATATTCGTCTCCGAATACATAATAGAACTGATGAGTTGGCCAAGACTTTTGCTCGCAAAGAGGGAAATGATTACCAACTTGGACTGCCCATGAGCAGCCTGAGGGCAGTAATATTCCGGGAACATCAACTGAATTTCGGAGACTTGAGGCAAAGTGAAATTCACACCAGTTCCTCCATCTACCATCATTCTATTATGCAGGAAGTACCGCTCGTCTATGGGTCATCCAATAAGGTTAGCAGACTTCTAGATGTTACTACTGCTAGGTTTACCGCACGTCTATGGGTCATCCAATAAGGTTAGCAGACTTCTAGATGTTACTACTGCTAGGTTTAGGCTCGGCTATAAGTACCTCTGGGAGTTTGTAACATCTGCTGATGTAGATCTGACTAAATGTAAACTCTGTCAGCAGAACTATTCGCATACCGAAACGCTGCGTGTACTAGTGACTTTACAAGAATGTTATTACTATGCTATGTATTCTCACAATCCCAATGTACCTTCTTGTATATATATAAATAAATAAATAACTTAACGTCATTATATAATGGCATGTGAAAAGATCGCGGAATTCAGAGATAACACCATCAATGGTGTACAAGAAATTTGTAAGTACTTCATTCATAATGATGTGTTGCCCGAAATCTTAGCGAAGTATCCAAAATTTGCTTACTGTAGGTAATACATGCACATGACTATAAAGCTGCCACCCAGTTGGTTGGGTGTGCAGCACATGACTGTAAAGCTGCCGCCCATTTGGGTGGGTTTGGAGCACATGATTGTAAAGATGCCGCCAAGTTGGGTGGGTGTGGAGCACACTACTGTAAAGCTGCCGCCCAGTTGGGTGGGTGTGGAGCACATGACTAAAGCTGCCGCCCAGTTGGGTGGGTGTGGAGCACATGACTGTAAAACTGTCGCCCAGTTGGGTGGGTTTGGAGCACTTGACTGTAAAGCTGCCGCCCAGTTGGGTGGGTGTGGAGCACTTGACTGTAAAGCTGCCGCCCAGTTGGGTGGGTGTGGAGCATGACTGTAAAGCTGCCGCCCAGTTGGGTGGGTGTGGAGCATGACTGTAAAGCTGCCGCCCAGTTGGGTGGGTGTGGAGCATGACTGTAAAGCTGCCGCCAAGTTGGGTGGGTGTGGAGCACACTACTGTAAAGCTGCCGCCCAGTTGGGTGGGTGTGGAGCACATGACTAAAGCTTCGCCCAGTTGGGTGGGTGTGGAGCACATGACTGTAAAACTGTCGCCCAGTTGGGTGGGTTTGGAGCACTTGACTGTAAAGCTGCCGCCCAGTTGGGTGGGTGTGGAGCACTTGACTGTAAAGCTGCCGCCCAGTTGGGTGGGTGTGGAGCATGACTGTAAAGCTGCCGCCCAGTTGGGTGGGTGTGGAGCATGACTGTAAAGCTGCCGCCCAGTTGGGTGGGTGTGGAGCATGACTGTAAAGCTGCCGCCCAGTTGGGTGGGTGTGCAGCAAGACTAGTAACTGTGTGATTCACCATAGATGTAAAGTGCCTTGTATAGTGACTATTGTGAGCCTCTTGTTGAATCACTTGTGATACAAAAGATTATTGATGTGTGTATTCGTGTAGGTGATTGAATATGTATGTGTATATATGTATATGTATCACAACTAGATGAGTACACAAACACACACACACACACACACACACACACACACACACACACACACACCGTTGGATACAAGAGTACCTAAGCAACAGGAGACAACGAGTCAGTGTGAGGGGTGAGGTCTCAGATTGGCGAGACGTTACGAGTGGAGTCCCGCAGGGGTCAGTCCTTGGACCTATACTGTTTCTGATATATGTAAATGATCTCCCAGAGGGTATAGAATCGTTTCTCTCAATGTTTGCCGATGATGCAAAAATTATGAGGAGGATTGAAACGGAGGACGATAGTAGGAGGCTACAGGATGATCTAGACAGACTGAGTGAATGGTCCAACAAATGGCTGTTGAAGTTCAACCCAAGTAAATGCAAAGTAATGAAACTAGGCAGTGGAAATAGGAGGCCAGACACAGGATACAGAATAGGAGGTGAAGTACTTAATGAAACGAACAGAGAGAAAGATCTAGGAGTTGATATCACACCAAACCTGTCTCCTGAAGCCCACATAAAAAGAATACCGTCTGCGGCATATGCGAGGCTGGCTAACATCAGAACAGCGTTCAGGAACCTGTGTAAGGAATCATTCAGAATCTTGTACACCACATATGTAAGACCAATCCTGGAGTATGCGGCCCCAGCATGGAGCCCGTACCTTGTCAAGCACAAGACGAAGCTGGAAAAAGTGCAAAGGTATGCCACTAGACTAGTCCCAGAACTAAGAGGCATGAGTTACGAGGAAAGGCTACGGGAAATGCAACTTACGACACTGGAAGACAGAAGAGTAAGGGGAGACATGATCACAACCTACAAAATCCTCAGAGGAATCGACCGGGTAAACAAGGATAAACTATTCAACACTGGTGGGACGCGAACAAGGGGACACAGGTGGAAACTGAGTACCCACATGAGCCACAGAGACGTTAGAAGGAACTTTTTCAGTGTCAGAGTAGTTAACGGATGGAATGCATTAGGCAGTGATGTGGTGGAGGCTCAGTAGGCTCAGGAATCTGTACACCAGTTGATTGACAGTTGAGAGGCGGGACCAAAGAGCCAAAGCTCAACCCCTGCAAGCACAAATAGGTGAGTACAAATAGGTGAGTACACACACACACACAATAGTCCTGGGGACCATTCAGGCTTGTTTGCATGTATATGTATATATATATATATATATATATATATATATATATATATATATATATATATATATATATATATATATATATATATATATATATATATATATATATATATATATATATATATATATATATGTATATATATATGTATATGTATATATATGTACATGCATGTATGAGTAATGTGTACATGTATATATAACATTATTTATTTATTTATTTATTTATTTATATACAAGAAGGTACAATGGGATTGTGAAGATACATAATATGGTAATTACAATCTTGTAAAGCCACTAGTACGTGCAGCGTTTCGGGCAGGTCTTTAATCTAAGAAAATTTTAAGTAGGTAAATACTTGCAAAATTTATAACAAATGATAACAGTTACAAGGCAAGAAAAAAAAAGATGAGAGAAATTTGTAGGTATATTAAAGCACATAGGTAGCTCAGATTGATTGCAAATACAGCTTGAATGGTAGTTGACAAAAATTGGTAGGCACAATACAGCATATGGCTAGCACATAAAAGAAGACAGCAATGAACACAATGATAAGGTTGTCTGGCTTAAGTACATAAAAATTGGGAGATTGGGTAACACTAGATACAGAGCAAATTTAAAGCTCAGTGTAGGAAACTAAGAAGATGAAATTAGGTACTTTTTGGTTTTGCTTCTAAATAAGGCAAAAGTTTGACAGCTTTTCAATTCACTAGGGATTGAGTTCCATAGACTAGGTCCATACCATAATTATGATACCATAATTAAGATAGGGGTAGATTAGTGCATAATATAGTGAGAGGAGAACAGAGTTAGAAACATAATATCTTATTTTAGAGAGTATACCAACTGTCTTAGAGACTTTCTTAGTTATGTGTTGAATGTGGGTGCTGAAGTTGAGTCTCTTGTCTAGGAATAGGCCAAGAAACTTGCCATCATTTTTATTACTGATGTTAATGTTGTCTATCTGAAGCTGAATTGCATTTGATGATTTGCTTCCAAATATGATGTAGTAAGACTTTTCTATGTTTAATGTTAGTTTGTTAGTTGACATCCATAAGTGGACATTTTTTAATTCATTATTCACAACATTATTTAGTGTATGTGGGTTGGGGTCTGAATAGATAAGGGTAATATCGTCAGCAAACAATATAGGTTTAAGAATACTAGAGACATTAGGTAGATCATTTATATATATAAGAAATAGAAGAGGTCCTAAGATACTGCCCTGTGGCACTCCAGCGGTAATTGGTAGAGTGGAAGAAGCTGTATCATTGATGATTACACATTAGTATCTGTCACTAAGATAGGATCGGATGTAGTCAAGAGCAAGCCTCGGATTCCATAATGCTGGAGTTTAAGTATGAGGATATCTTGAGATGATTTCGGGGCTTTAGTGTCCCCGCGGCCCGGTCCTCGACCAGGCCTCCACCCCCAGGAAGCAGCCCGTGACAGCTGACTAACACCAGGTACCTATTTTACTGCTAGGTAACAGGTAGGCTATGAGGTAGTTGTGATTAACAGTATCAAAGGCTTTTCTTAGGTCAATGAAGAATCCAATCGGAAACTCATTTTTGTCAAGGGCTGAGTAGATTACGTCAAGGAGACTATGATTGCATCATTGGTGCTCTTTGAGATCGGAAGTAAGTAAGTAATTATCAAAAGAAGGCACCAAACCGAGAAGGCAATGTAGCACCAATGCGGAATAATCAGAGGGCGCTAAATATCACCAAGGATGCCAATACGAGAACAAAAACGCATAAGGCGAACGATATCAAAAGTATCAGAGTCACCAAGAATTCTATCGAGGGACAGGTGACCGCGAGGGGCGGTCGGAAAGCAAGACATACGCTCGTCCCGGAAGTCAGGACATTCAAGAAGGACATGCACGACCGTAAGAGGGACAATGCAATTAGGACAATAAGGAGCAGGGCAGCGCTCCATCAAGTGACCATGGGTTAAGTGAGTATGGCCAATACGCAACCTCGCCAGAGCAGTTTCCCATCGCCGGTTATGGTGATAGGAGGACGGCCACGAGGAAACACAACATTTCAGAGTACGGAGTTTGTTAAAAGTAACAGACGACCAAGAAGCCTGCCAACGGGTAAGGATGGAGGAATGGATAACCGGGTAAACGTCGGAATATGGAATACCTTTACGAGAGATGGGACAAGAGCGGACAGCTTCCTTGGCGGCAGCATCCGCACACTCATTTAAAGACACGCCAATATGGCTGGTAACCCAACAAAACTCAACCAACTTAAACTTACCGTGAACAAGAAACAGCCAATGCTGGATCTCGACAACTACTGGATGAACCGGATTAAAGGACCCGAGCGCCATGAGGCACTACGAGAGTCAACAACTACTACAAAGGAAGACTGACAACGAGAAAGCAGGAGACGAAGAGCAAAGAGAATAGCGTAAAGCTCTGCTGTAAAGATGCTAGTCTCCGGAGGTAAGCGACACATATAAGTGCGATCAGGAAAACAACAGAGTAGCCAACACCGTCCGCAGACTTAGACCCATCGGTGAAGACAGAAACGGAGCGGGAGTGAGAAGAAAAGTGTTCAAGGAAAAGGCGTTTTAGAACCGTAGGAGGGGTAAAAGCTTTAGTGACGCGGGTCAAGGATGTACAAAACTGCAGAAGGGGGGACTCTCCA
>WNGS01161476.1:28228-39607 GCA_020271785.1 Procambarus virginalis | reverse complement strand
GCTCAGCTTGTTGATGCCGTGAGGGGGGCTTAGTGGGTGCTGCCGGAGTGTGATGCTCCTTGGGACAGTCCTCTGTCCTTTTATATCCTTGTGCTCCTGCTGCCGTCCTCTCCAATTGTGCTGAGCACCTTTTCCTTTTCCTCTGTTTCGTTTTTCTCCTCCCTCTTCTCCTATCTGCTTGCCATTTCTTGCCAACCTTTTGGTTGTTTTGGTTCTTCCTTTGGACGTCTTCTCTTTTGACGCCTGGGTGCTTGAGGAGGCATACTCTTGCACCCGCAGAACTGTAGTACCCAACGTCGAGAGCGAGGGGAACCTTTTATTGTCAATCCCCCTTTCGTCACTGAACCCGATCTCGATGGACTGTCGGTTCTTAAGGTGGCGTTTGTGGGGCATATAATCACGACGCACCCCTAGGAGCCCCGGCATGATCGGCAGTAGCTTCTTGTTGGGTGTCCTGTCTCTAATTGTGGCTCCATGGTGGGTGTGGGGGCACATTCGTGAATGAATGTTTCTTTTTCGTAACAATGATATCTACTGTTTCTGCTGTTTTTCCTTTACCTTCCCAGGCTCGTGGGGTGGGCGACCAAGCCCCCGAGTTGGTCAGTGTTGGAAGACCGGGCTCTGTAGCCTCTGCTGCATTGGGCCCCGACCTTGCTCCTCCTTTGGCCTCTCTGACTCCTCCCCTCGGCTCCCCTCCCTCCTCTGTGGTTGGGTCGAGCCCCAAGCCCCCAGTGGTGACTACCTCGTCCCTTGCCGCGGCTCCATCTCTAGTTGTAACTACTGCGCCTTTTAACCCCTCTCTCTCTTTGGGGTTCTCAACGCCGTTCTCGTCATGGCCGCCCTCGCTCGATTCCTTCCCATTCTGATACCTATCAAGCTTTGTTTGGTCCCGCTTCGTGGGCAAAATGTTTTGATCTCCTCCCTCTTGATTCTGCGCCTCCTGACGATTTCTTCCTCCATCGACATCTCGTTGATTCCGTGGATGCCTCTGTTACCTTCAACCCCACTCGTCTCGGTACATGTGTCGTTGCTGCTCCTTCTCAAGATGCAGTTTCCCGCTTGGCTGCCTTATCCAGCCTTAGCGAAAGAATGCTCAGTTGAACGCCAGTGTTGGCACTATTCTCCTCCCCCCCATGTTGCGACCGGTGTTCAGGATCTGCGAGACTATCACGACGATATTCGACATATCCTTGCTGCCCAGGCCATTCTATCTCCAGGTGGACACGTTTACTCGTCCCCCTCGTGGTAGTCGCCGTCAACCCCTTTGGGTTGTGAAGATTACCTTTGATGGTCGGACCCTTCCACCCTCTGTCATTCTTGCTGGTGCCAGGTGCTCTGTCCAAGAGTACATTCCTTCTCCTAGGCTCTGTAACAAGTGCTGGAGGTTTGGGCATGGTGTCCTCCGCTGCTCTGTGACTGTCTCTCTCAGTCCTTTGTGTGGTGGCGAAGGTCACTCTAAGTCGGAGTGCACTTCTCCCCAGGCTCGTTGCCTCAATTGCGGTGAGGCCTATCCTACCTTCTCCTGTGCGTGTGTCCATTACAAGCTTGAGGCAGCCGTCCTCAACTTGAAGCACCGGGAGCGTTTATCTTTTCCTGAGTGAGGCGCCAGGTTCGCCGGCTCCCGCCTTATGCTAATATCTCTTATGCTCACGTGTTGCACTCTTCCTCTCCTCATCCTTCCCTCCTACCTCAGACTCACAACCGTTTCCAGGTCTTGG
Organism: Procambarus virginalis; assembly: GCA_020271785.1. NCBI lineage: Eukaryota > Metazoa > Arthropoda > Malacostraca > Decapoda > Cambaridae > Procambarus > Procambarus virginalis. The sequence goes on along the minus strand of WNGS01161476.1, from coordinate 37,889 downwards.
ACCCTGATACGCCCACTGTTCCCTCCTCTGTTCCTTTGAGTTCTGTCCCAGAGGATCTGCCTCCTAGTCCTCTGTCTGGGGTTCCCCTCCTTTCTACCCGGTCTGTCTTTTCTCCTGTGTCTTCTTCCTCGTCTCCCTCCGTTCCTCCTTCCCATCCTTCCCCTCCGTCTCTTGACTCTCACCACCGCCTGTCGGTGCGAGCTGATGTCCATCGCTCTCCAACGGCCGTCGTGTGTGCTCTCGTTCAGCTTCTCCTGTTGAGACGCTAGAATCCGTTGCCCAGTACGTTGTTGCTGGGACACCTGTCTCTTTACATCAGAAGCGTAAGCCTGGCTCCTCTCCGTCCTCCTCCCCGGCGGGTAAGAAGGTTTCGCTTTCTTCCTCGGCCCCTACTTCTGCCTCTATCGCTCCTTCCCTCCCATTTCGGTGGTTGCGCCCCTGTTCCTGCTATGGAGGTTTCTTTGGCCCCCGCTTCCCTCTCGGTTGCTGCCCTTGCTGAGGTGCGCTCCCCTCTTTCTACTCCCCCTCTTCCTGCTGCTGTCCTTGACTGCTCCTCTCCGTTGTCTCCTCCTCTCTCCTCCTCCTCCTCCTCCGGACCCTGCCCCCCCCTCTGGTCTGTTCTCCCGCTTCCTTCCCTCCGTCTTTGCTCAGTTTACCTATGCCCCCTAACCTGACTTTGCTGACCCTGATCCTGACCCTGATATTCTTTAACGTGTTATTGCTCTTTTCGCCTTTGTTTCTTCCTTGTTCTCTGTTGTTGTCCTTTCTCTTCTCGTCGATGTCTATTCTTCAATGGAACGTTCGAGGTTATTACGCCAATTTCCTCGAACTCCAACTTCTGATTTCGCGGTTTTCGCCCCTTTGTGTCTGTCTCCAGGAGCCGATGCTTGGTGCTCGTCCTGGTCGCTTTCGTGGCTATTCCTTTCTCTCCCCCCCCCCCCCAGCTGTTGCTGGGGCCCTAATTCTTCTGCTCTCTTGATTCGCACTGATGTTCCCTTTGTCCCCTTACTTTTTCCTTTACCTCTCCATTGTTCTGCTGCTCGTATCTTTGTGGGAAATGGTACACAGTTTGTTCCATTTATCTCCCCCCGAGTGTCCCGCTTTCTCTTCCTGATCTGAAACACCTCCTGGACTCCTTGCCGGAGCCTGTGCTCCTGCTGGGTGATTTCAATTGTCGTCATTCTCTTTGGGGTGATGTTCTGACGAATACCCGGGGTCGCCTTCTTGAGCCGTTTATCCTCTCTTCTTCCCTGTCTCTTCTGAATTCTGGTGAGCCCACTCATTTGGACTCTCGGACTGTCTGTTTGATCTTTCTCTTTGTTCTTCTTCTATTTACTTAGATTTCACGTGGCAGGTTCTTGATGACCTCCATGGCAGTGACCATTTCCCCATCCTTGTTTCCTTTTTCTCTTTTCGTCCTTCCCTCTCCTTCCCTAGGTGGCAGTTTGCTAAAGCGGACTGGAACCTCTTTACCCTCAGTGCTGCTCTCTCTGACCTCTCCCTTCTGCCTCTCCCTCGCGCTCTCCTCCTTTTTCATGACACTCTTCGACGCTGCCCTCCGCTCTATTCCTCGCTCTTCCTCTCGGGGTCCGCAGAAGTGCGTTCCCTGGTGGAATGCAGACTGTGCTTGGGCTGTCCGCTGTAAGCGTGCAGCCTGGAAGAGACACCGCCGTCGGCAGACGGCCGATTCATTTCTTTTCTTTCGGAAAGCGAGTGCGGTGGCCCGTAGGGCCATCCGTATGGCTAAACGTGAATGTTGGCATCTTATGTGTCCACAATTACGTCCGAAACTCCCCTGCCGCAGATCTGGAAGCGTATCCGCAAGATAGCGGGTAAGTTCGTTCCCGATGTTTCACCGGTCCTTCACCTCCGTGGTACTCTTGTGGCGGAACCGTTGCAGGTCGCTACCGAACTGGGTTCCCACTTTTCTTCTGTTAGCTCTGGTCTTCATCTTCCCCAATCTTTCCTTCTTCGTAAACCTGTCCTTGAGTCTCGTCCTTTAGATTTCTGCACTCGTCTTCGACTTTCCTATAACGATCCCTTCTCTCTCTCTGAACTTCGTTCTGCCCTGGCCCTCTGCGGTTCTACGGCGGCGGGCTCCGATGGTATTCATTATGAGATGCTTCGCCATCTCCCTCCGTGCACGTCTCAGTATTTACTGAGTCTGTATAATCGGATCTGGGAGTCGTCGTCAGTCCCTGAGGACTGGCTCGATGCCGTTGTCCTCCCTGTTCGCAAACCAGGGTCTCTGGGAACTTCCCCTAAGGACTTTCGCCCTATTGCCCTCACAAGTTGTGTCTGCAAACTCTTTGAACGTATGGTTAACGTTCGTCTGATGTGGTTCCTGGAACACCATCACCTCCTCTCCCCTTCTCAATTTGGTTTCCGCAAGTGCTGCAGCACGACAGATGTCCTGGTGAACTTGGAGGTCTATATTCGTACTGCTTTTGCTGCGAGGACCTCCGTTGTTGCCGTCCTTTTTGACCTGGATAAGGCTTACGACACCACTTGGCGATATCATATTCTATCCTAGCTTCATTCTTTTGGCCTTCGTGGTCATCTCCCTCTCTTTCTCCGCAGCTTCCTCTCTCGTCGTTCCTTTCGGGTGCGTCTTGGTACCGCTCTCTCTGCCTCTTTTCAGCAATACGAAGGTGTGCCCCAGGGTAGTGTTCTGAGCACTACTCTTTTTCTGGTTGCCCTCAATGGTCTTCTTTCCTCTCTTCCTTCATGTGTCTTCTCCGCTCTCTATGTCGATGATCTTACCCTTTGCTGTCAGGGTGATGATTCGCCTCTCCTTCAGCGCCGGCTTCAACTTGCGATTGATGCCGTGTCGTCTTGGGCCACCGATCATGGCTTCAAGTTCTCTACTTCTAAGACTTGTGCCATGTCTTTTACTCGGAAACGGGTCGTTCTTCGTCCCTCTTTGTCACTTTATGGTCATCCCCTTGAGTACAAAGATTCCGCGAAGCTTTTGGGGTTATTCCTTGACACTCGTTTGTCTTGGTCTCCCCATATCTCTTACCTCCGTGTTGAGTGCTCTAAGGCCCTTACCCTCCTTCGGGTATTGTCCCATACTTCTTGGGGAGCGGATAGGCGCACTCTCCTTGCTTTACATTCCTCTCTCGTCCTGTCTAAGCTCGATTATGGTTGCCCTGCTTACTCGTCTGCTTCTCCTTCTACTCTTCGCCGTCTTGATGCTTTGCACCATACTGGGTTGCGCCTCAGTTCTGGTGCCTTTCGTTCGACTCCCGTCCTTAGCTTGTATGTTGACACTGGCTTCCTGTCTCTCCAGGACCGCCGTGATCGCTACTGTCTTCGCTATCTTGCGCGGTCCTTACAACATCCTTCCTCTCGCCTCTGTCGTGCTTTAACTTTTACCCCTCCTGCGGTTCCTGTTCCTCTTCACCACCTCCCTCTTTCTGTCCGGTTATCTCGCTTACAGGATTCTCTTTCCGTTCGTGTTTCTAATGTTTCTCCTCGTGTTGTTCCTTCTTTGCCCCCGTGGAGAGTCCCCCTTCCGCAGTTTTGTACATCCTTGACCCGCGTCACTAAAGCTTTTACCCCTCCTACGGTTCTAAAACGCCTTTTCCTTGAGCACTTTTCTTCTCACTCCCGCTCCGTTTCTGTCTTCACCGATGGGTCTAAGTCTGCGGACGGTGTTGGCTACTCTGTTGTTTTTCCTGATCGCACTTATATGTGTCGCTTACCTCCGGAGACTAGCATCTTTACAGCGGAGCTTTATGCTATTCTCTATGCTCTTCGTCTCCTGCTTTCTCGTTGTCAGTCTTCCTTTGTGTTTGTTGACTCTCGTAGTGCCCTCATGGCTCTCGGGTCCTTTAATCCGGTTCATCCAGTAGTTGTCGAGATCCAGCATTGGCTGTTTCTTGTTCACAGTAAGTTTAAGTCGGTTGAGTTTGTTGGGTTCCCAGCCATATTGGTGTGTCTTTAAATGAGCGTGCGGATGCTGCCGCCAAGGAAGCTGTCCGCTCTTGTCCCATCTCTCGTAAAGGTATTCCATATTCCGACTTTTACCCGGTTATCCATTCCTCCATCCTTACCCGTTGGCAGGCTTCTTGGTCGTCTGTTACTGGTAACAAACTCCGTACTCTTAAATGTTGTGTTTCCTCGTGGCCGTCCTCCTATCACCGTAACCGGCGATGGGAAACTGCTCTGGCGAGGTTGCGTATTGGCCATACTCGCTTAACCCATGGTCACTTGATGGAGCGCCGCCCTGCTCCTTATTGTCCTAATTGCATTGTCCCTCTTACGGTCGTGCATGTCCTTCTTGAATGTCCTGACTTCGGGACGAGCGTGTGTCTTGCTTTCCGACCGCCCCTCGCGGTCACCTGTCCCTCGATAGAATTCTTGGTGACTCGGATACTTTTGATATCGTTCGCCTTATGCGTTTTTGTTCTCGTATTGGCATCCTTGGTGATATTTAGCGCCCTCTGATTATTCCGCACATTTGATGGTGCTACATAGCCTTCCCGGTTTGGTGCCTTCTTTTGATAATTACTTACTTACTTCCGATCTCAAAAGAGCACCAATGATGCAATCATTAGTCTCCTTGACGTAATCTACTCAGCCCTTGACAAAAATGAGTTTCCGATTGGATTCTTCATTGACCTAAGAAAAGCCTTTGATACTGTTAATCACAACTACCTCATACTTAACTCCAGCATTATGGAATCCGAGGCTTGCTCTTTACTACATCCGATCCTATCTTAGTGACAGATACCAATGTGTAATCATCAATGATACAGCTTCTTCCACTCTACCAATTACCGTTGGAGTGCCACAGGGCAGTATCTTAGGACCTCTTCTATTTCTTATATATATAAATGATCTACCTAATGTCTCTAGTATTCTTAAACCTATATTGTTTGCTGACGATATTACCCTTATCTATTCAGACCCCAACCCACATACACTAAATAATGTTGTGAATAATGAATTAAAAAATGTCCACTTATGGATGTCAACTAACAAACTAACATTAAACATAGAAAAGTCGTACTACATCATATTTGGAAGCAAATCATCAAATGCAATTCAGCTTCAGATAGACAACATTAACATCAGTAATAAAAATGATGGCAAGTTTCTTGGCCTATTCCTAGACAAGAGACTCAACTTCAGCACCCACATTCAACACATAACTAAGAAAGTCTCTAAGACAGTTGGTATACTCTCTAAAATAAGATATTATGTTTCTAACTCTGTTCTCCTCTCACTATATTATGCACTAATCTACCCCTATCTTAATTATGGTATCATAATTATGGTATGGACCTAGTCTATGGAACTCAATCCCTAGTGAATTGAAAAGCTGTCAAACTTTTGCCTTATTTAGAAGCAAAACCAAAAAGTACCTAATTTCATCTTCTTAGTTTCCTACACTGAGCTTTAAATTTGCTCTGTATCTAGTGTTACCCAATCTCCCAATTTTTATGTACTTAACCCAGACAACCTTATCATTGTGTTCATTGTTGTCTTCTTTTATGTGCTAGCCATATGCTGTATTGTGCCTACCAATTTTTGTCAACTACCATTCAAGCTGTCATTGCAATCAATCTGAGCTACCTATGTGCTTTAATATACCTACAAATTTCTCTCATCTTTTTTTTCTTGCCTTGTAACTGTTATCATTTGTTATAAATTTTGCAAGTATTTACCTACTTAAAATTTTCTTAGATTAAAGACCTGCCCGAAACGCTGCACGTACTAGTGGCTTTACAAGATTGTAATTACCATATTATGTATCTTCACAATCCCAATGTACCTTCTTGTATATAAATAAATAAATAAATAAATAAATAATGTTATATATACATGTACACATTACTCATACATGCATGTACATATATATACATATACATATATATATATATATATATATATATATATATATATATATATATATATATATATATATATATATATATATATATACATGCAAACAAGCCTGAATGGTCCCCAGGACATTTGTGTGTGTGTGTGTGTGTACTCACCTATTTGTACTCACCTATTTGTGCTTGCAGGGGTTGAGCTTTGGCTCTTTGGTCCCGCCTCTCAACTGTCAATCAACTGGTGTACAGATTCCTGAGCCTACTGAGCCTCCACCACATCACTGCCTAATGCATTCCATCCGTTAACTACTCTGACACTGAAAAAGTTCCTTCTAACGTCTCTGTGGCTCATGTGGGTACTCAGTTTCCACCTGTGTCCCCTTGTTCGCGTCCCACCAGTGTTGAATAGTTTATCCTTGTTTACCCGGTCGATTCCTCTGAGGATTTTGTAGGTTGTGATCATGTCTCCCCTTACTCTTCTGTCTTCCAGTGTCGTAAGTTGCATTTCCCGTAGCCTTTCCTCGTAACTCATGCCTCTTAGTTCTGGGACTAGTCTAGTGGCATACCTTTGCACTTTTTCCAGCTTCGTCTTGTGCTTGACAAGGTACGGGCTCCATGCTGGGGCCGCATACTCCAGGATTGGTCTTACATATGTGGTGTACAAGATTCTGAATGATTCCTTACACAGGTTCCTGAACGCTGTTCTGATGTTAGCCAGCCTCGCATATGCCGCAGACGGTATTCTTTTTATGTGGGCTTCAGGAGACAGGTTTGGTGTGATATCAACTCCTAGATCTTTCTCTCTGTTCGTTTCATTAAGTACTTCACCTCCTATTCTGTATCCTGTGTCTGGCCTCCTATTTCCACTGCCTAGTTTCATTACTTTGCATTTACTTGGGTTGAACTTCAACAGCCATTTGTTGGACCATTCACTCAGTCTGTCTAGATCATCCTGTAGCCTCCTACTATCGTCCTCCGTTTCAATCCTCCTCATAATTTTTGCATCATCGGCAAACATTGAGAGAAACGATTCTATACCCTCTGGGAGATCATTTACATATATCAGAAACAGTATAGGTCCAAGGACTGACCCCTGCGGGACTCCACTCGTAACGTTCGCCAATCTGAGACCTCACCCCTCACACTGACTCGTTGTCTCCTGTTGCTTAGGTACTCTTGTATCCAACGGTGTGTGTGTGTGTGTGTGTGTGTGTGTGTGTGTGTGTGTGTACTCACCTATATGTACTCACCTATATGTGTCTGCAGGATCGAGCATTGACTCTTGGATCCCGCCTTTCGAGCATCAGTTGTTTACAGCAATGACTCCTGTCCCATTTCCCTATCATACCTGGTTTTAAAATTATGAATAGTATTTGCTTCCACAACCTGTTCCTTGAGTGCATTCCATTTTCCCACTACTCTCACGCTAAAAGAAAACTTCCTAACATCTCTGTGACTCATCTGAGTTTCCAACTTCCATCCATGTCCCCTCGTTCTGTTACTATTCCGTGTGAACATTTCGTCTATGTCCACTCTGTCAATCCCTCTGAGTATTTTATACGTTCCTATCATGTCCCCTCTCTCCCTTCTTCTTTCTAGTGTCGTAAGGCACAGTTCCCTCAGGCGCTCCTCATACCCCATCCCTCGTAGCTCAGGGACGAGTCTCGTTGCAAACCTCTGAACCTTTTCCAGTTTCATTATATGCTTCTTCAGATGGGGACTCCATGATGAGGCGGCATACTCTAAGACTGGCCTCACGTAGGCAGTGTAAAGTGTGTGTGTGTGTGTGTGTGTGTGTGTGTGTGTGTGTGTGTGTGTGTGTTTGTGTACTCATCTAGTTGTGATACATATACATATATACACATACATATTCAATCACCTACACGAATACACACATCAATAATCTTTTGTATCACAAGTGATTCAACAAGAGGCTCACAATAGTCACTATACAAGGCACTTTACATCTATGGTGAATCACACAGTTACTAGTCTTGCTGCACACCCACCCAACTGGGCGGCAGCTTTACAGTCATGCTCCACACCCACCCAACTGGGCGGCAGCTTTACAGTCATGCTCCACACCCACCCAACTGGGCGGCAGCTTTACAGTCATGCTCCACACCCACCCAAGTGGGCGGCAGCTTTACAGTCAAGTGCTCCACACCCACCCAACTGGGCGGCAGCTTTACAGTCAAGTGCTCCAAACCCACCCAACTGGGCGACAGTTTTACAGTCATGTGCTCCACACCCACCCAACTGGGCGGCAGCTTTAGTCATGTGCTCCACACCCACCCAACTGGGCGGCAGCTTTACAGTAGTGCTCCACACCCACCCAACTTGGCGGCATCTTTACAATCATGTGCTCCAAACCCACCCAAATGGGCGGCAGCTTTACAGTCATGTGCTGCACACCCAACCAACTGGGTGGCAGCTTTACAGTCATATGCATGCATTACCTACAGTAAGCAAATTTTGGATACTTCGCTAAGATTTCGGGCAACACATCATTATGAATGAAGTACTTACAAATTTCTTGTACACCATTGATGGTGTTATCTCTGAATTCCGCGATCTTTTCACATGCCATTATATAATGACGTTAAGTTATTTATTTATTTATATATATACAAGAAGGTACATTGGGATTGTGAGGATACATAGCATAGTAATAACATTCTTGTAAAGCCACTAGTACACGCAGCGTTTCGGTATGCGAATAGTTCTGCTGACAGAGTTTACATTTAGTCAGATCTACATCAGCAGATGTTACAAACTCCCAGAGGTACTTATAGCCGAGCCTAAACCTAGCAGTAGTAACATCTAGAAGTCTGCTAACCTTATTGGATGACCCATAGACGAGCAGTACTTCCTGCATAATAGAATGATGGTAGATGGAGGAACTGGTGTGAATTTCACTTTGCCTCAAGTCTCCGAAATTCAGTTGATGTTCCCGGAATATTACTGCCCTCAGGCTGCTCATGGGCAGTCCAAGTTGGTAATCATTTCCCTCTTTGCGAGCAAAAGTCTTGGCCAACTCATCAGTTCTATTATGTATTCGGAGACGAATATGGGAAGGAATCCACAAAAGACAGACCCTGACTCCATCATTGATTAGTTAATTATATCTGTGTCTAGCGAGATAAGGACGTCACAGTTATGCCTTGGGGAGCTGAGGGCAGTCAAGGATGACAAGGAGTCACTTACAATTAGCGTGTCAACTTTGGATTCATATATCCGCTCGAGTGCAAGGATTATGGCAACCAATTCTATTTGAAGAGTGGAGGCCCAGTTACTTAGTCGTGCTCCACACTCATCGGAGAAGGAACCATCTCTCCCTGTCACAACAACTGCACTTCCAGCTGCACCAAGGGACTGATGCAAGGATCCACCAGTGTAAATAATCTGGGAAAGGGAGCGTTCTCTGACTAAAGCATCAATTTGGCTTAAGGCACTGTACTCTGCTTCTTGTCGAAGCAAGGCTTGTTCTTTAATCAGTTTCTTGGGTGGGAAAGGGAGGACAGTAATATGGAAAGGAGTGATCTCCCATGGGGGAGGAAAGTGTTATTGTCGTCTCTCTTGGTAGAGGTGATGAATATTATACACTCTGAGCATAATGACAGTTTTGGTAATCCATTTGGAGGGATGCTGACTTTCAAGGAAGAAGGCTTGGAGGGCTTCAGTGCAGGGGTTAGGGTGGGTTAGCCTAAGCATCTTGATACCAATTATAACATTAATTTCAATAATACGATCACTTACACATGAAATATTCAGTTCCTTCCTCATGTTTAGTAATTTAGTTGTACGGGGGC
>WNGS01161476.1:0-24728 GCA_020271785.1 Procambarus virginalis | reverse complement strand
GACCCTGCAAACCACCTCACAGATCCTCTCACCCACGGAACAGCTTCCCACACCAGTAGAATACTCGCCAAGAAAGGGATATATTATGAACAGAAAAGTGAGCTTCAAGGCGATGTACACTAACATAGATGGGATTACAAATAAAACTAGTGAACTTGGAGAGTGGGCACTAGAAGAAAACCCAGACATAATAGCACTCACAGAAACAAAGCTAACGAAAATCATAACAAATGCAGTGTTTCCACAGGGCTACTATGTAGTGAGGAAAGAGAGAAGGGAGAGGAGGAGGTGGTGTGGCTTTGCTACTAAGAGAAGTTGGAGTTTCGAAGAGATGGTAATTCAGAACTGTGAGGTTTCAGGGACTACATATCAGGCACCATTGCAACTGGAGGACAGAAATTATAATAGTAGTCATATATAACGAAAATTATAATAGTAGTCATATATAACCCCCACCGAATGACAGAAGACCCAGACAGGAATATGATAGAAACAACATGGCCACCATCAATATAATAGAGAGAGCAGCTTCTGTGGCTAGCAGGAACGGATCCAGACTTCTAATCATGGGAGACTTCAACCATGGGAAGATAGATTGGGGGAACAGAGACCCACACGGAGGCCCAGACACATGGAGAGCTAAGCTGCTGGATGTGGCAACAAGAAACTTTCTAAGTCAACACGTCAAGGGACCGACAAGAATGAGAGGAGGGGATGAACCAGCCTTGCTTGATTTGATATTTACCCTAAATGAGTCGGATATAAGGGAAGTTAAGTTGGAAGCCCCCTTGGGAATGAGTGATCATAGTGTATTGAGCTTTGAGTACCTGGTTGAGCTAGGAATTATCACCCCCAAAAAGAACTGGGAACCAAAGGCTGGCGTACAGAAAGGGAAACTATGAGGAGATGAATAAATTCCTATGGGATATACATTGGGACACAGAACTCGGAACCAAGTCCGTACAAGACATGATGGACTATGTCACCCAAAATGTCAGGAGGCTGTAAGCAGGTTTGTCCCAGCCCAACAGGAAAAACAGAGAAGCAAAGGAAGAATCCGTGGTTTAATAGGGAATGTATGAAAGCAAAGGAGCTGAACAAAAGGGCATGGAGGAACTTCCGTAATAACAGAACACCAGAAAGTAGAGAGAGATACCAGAGAACCAGGAACGAGTATGTCAGTGTGAGAAGAGCAGCTGAGAAAAGGTATGAAAATGATATAGCTAACAAAGCCAAGACTGAACCAAAGCTACTACACAGTCACATCAGGAGGAAGACAACAGTGAAGGAACAGGTGATTAAACTTAGGGTGGGCGAGGACAGGTACACAGAGAATGACAAAGAGGTGTGTGAAGAACTCAACAAAAGGTTCCAGGAGGTCTTTACAATAGAACAGGAGATATCACGGCGCTGGGAGAGGTGGCAGCAAACCAGGTGACCTTGGATAGGTTCGAAATTACAAGAGATGAGGTCAAAAAGCACCTATTGGAGCTGGATGTGAGAAAAGCTGTTGGGCCGGATGGAATCTCGCCATGGGTATTGAAAGAGTGTGCAGGAGCACTTTGCTTACCACTCTCCATAGTGTATAGTAAGTCACTGGAAACGGGGGACCTACCAGAAATATGGAAGACTGCTAATGTAGTACCAATATACAAAAAGGGTGACAGACAAGAGGCACTGAACTACAGGCCAGTGTCCTTAACTTGTATACCATGCAAGGTGATGGAGAAGATTGTGAGAAAAAACCTAGTAACACATCTGGAGAGAAGAGACTTCGTGACAACCCATCAACATGGGTTCAGGGAGGGTAAATCTTGCCTTACAGGCTTGATAGAATTCTACGATCAGGTGACAAGAATTAAGCAAGAAAGAGAAGGGTGGGCGGACTGCATTTTTTTGGACTGTCGGAAAGCCTTTGACACAGTACCCCATAAAAGGTTGATGCATAAGCTGGAGAAACAGGCAGGAGTAACAGGTAGGGCGCTCCAGTGGATAAGGGAGTACCTAAGCAATAGGAAGCAGAGAGTTACAGTGAGGGGTGAGACCTCAGACTGGCGTGAAGTCACCAGTGGAGTCCCACAGGGCTCTGTACTTGGACCTATCCTGTTTCTGATATACGTAAATGATCTCCCAGAGGGTATAGACTCATTCCTCTCAATGTTTGCTGACGACGCCAAAATTATGAGAAGGATTAAGACAGAGGAGGACAGCTTGAGACTTCAAGAAGACCTGGACAAGCTGCAGGAATGGTCGAACAAATGGCTGTTAGAGTTTAACCCAAGCAAATGTAATGTAATGAAGATAGGGGTAGGAAGCAGGAGACCAGATACAAGGTATCATTTGGGAGATGAAATACTTCAAGAGTCAGAGAGAGAGAAAGACCTGGGGGTTGATATCACGCCAGACCTGTCCCCTGAAGCTCATATCAAGAGGATAACATCAGCAGCATATGCCAGGTTGGCTAACATAAGAACGGCCTTTAGAAACTTGTGTAAGGAATCTTTCAGAACATTATATACCACATATGTCAGACCAATCCTGGAGTATGCGGCTCCAGCATGGAGTCCCTATCTAGTCAAGCATAAGACTAAACTGGAAAAGGTTCAAAGGTTTGCCACCAGACTAGTACCCGAGCTGAGAGGTATGAGCTACGAGGAGCGACTGCAGGAATTAAACCTCACTTCGTTGGAAGACAGAAGAGTTAGGGGGGACATGATCACCACATTCAAGATTCTCAGGGGAATCGACAGGGTTGATAAAGACAGGCTGTTTAACACAAGGGGCACACGCACTAGGGGACACAGGTGGAAACTGAGTGCCCAAATGAGCCACAGAGATATTAGAAAGAACTTTTTAGTGTCAGAGTGGTTGACAAATGGAATGCATTAGGAAGCGATGTGGTGGAGGCTGACTCCATACACAGTTTCAAGTGTAGATATGATAGAGCCCATTAGGCTCAGGAAACTGTACACCTGTTGATTGACGGTTGAGAGGCGGGACCAAAGAGCCAGAGCTCAACCCCCGCAAGCACAACTAGGTGAGTACAACTAGGTGAGTACAGTTTTCCACACATCACCCTAAAAAAGAAGACTTCTCCACACAACACACCTACAATAACAGAGTTCTGCACACTACACCAACAATTCCACAGATCTTCCCACAACACACCAAAAATGCCACAGTTCTCAATAAATCACACCAACAATACCAGAGTTTTTCATACAACACACAAACAAAGGGAATTACAGTCCCCACACAAGACACCAACCATACCTCAGTTCTCCACACATCACACCAAAAGTACCACAAATCTGCAAACAACACACCACCAATACCACAGTTCTCCACACATCACACCAACAGTTCAACAATTCTCCTCATAACACTCCAACAAAGCAACAGTTCCCCACATAACACCCACCCACAATACCAGAGTTCGTCACACATCACCAACAATTCCACAGTTCTTCAGAAAACACACCTAAAATACAACAGTTCTCTTCATATCACACCAACAATACCTGAGTTTTCCATGCAACACACCAGGAATTACAGTCCCACCACACAACACACTAACAATATCTTAGTTCTCCACATATCACTCTAAAAATATTAAATTTCTCCACTCAACACTTCAAAATACGACAGTTCTCCAAACATCACACCAACAGTACCACAGTTCTTCACGCAACACACCAACAGTACCACAGTTCTTCACGCAACACACCAACAGTACCACAGTTCTTCACGCAACACACCAACAGTACCACAGTTCTTCATGCAACACACCAACAGTACCACAGTTCTTCACGCAACACACCAACAGTACCACAGTTCTTCACGCAACACACCAACAGTACCACAGTTCTTCATGCAACGCACCAACAGTACCACAGTTCTTCACGCAACACACCAACAGTACCACAGTTCTTCACGCAACACACCAACAGTACCACAGTTCTTCACGCAACACACCAACAGTACCACAGTTCTTCACGCAACACACCAACAGTACCACAGTTCTTCACGCAACACACCAACAGTACCACAGTTCTTCACGCAACACACCAACAGTACAACAGTTGTCCTCACAACACACCACCGATAACACAGTTCTCCACATCACACCAACAATACCACAGTTGTCAAGACATTACACCAACAATTCAATAGTTATCATCACAACACAACAAAAATGACATAGACCTCCAAACAACACACCAAAAATACCACTGTTCGTCGTCACACAACACACCAAAAATACCTCAGATCTCTACACACATCACACCAACAGTACCAGAATTCTCCATACAAGATACCAGGTGTTACAGGCCCCCACACAACACTCCAACAATACCTCAGTTCTCCATACATATCACTAAAAATATCACACTTCTCATCACAACACACCACCAACACCACATTTTACAGTTACAAACCCATTAAGATTTCAACTTAGATTCAACAGAGCAGTAGTTGTTGTTAAACACATATGGCAAAATCTTACTGAAGCGACCATACGAGTCATAAATACTCATTCTCCGCCCAAGTAAAACAGAAACAAGCAACACTTAGTGGGCCAGCCAGAGGCATAGGGCCCGCACAGGAATATCCCTGCAAAAAAAAAAAACATCTCCACACACAACACCAACAATGCCTCAGTTCTCCACATATCACATCATCCGTATGGAACCTTGTTAGAGACAGTGCCACGAGGCTTAATTGTATAGTCGATATATCATAAATGTAGTGACAGTGGTACGTTGAACAATCTTGAACACCAGCCTCCGTGGTGCAGTGGTAAGACACTCGCCTGGCGTTCCGCGAGCGCTTTGTCATGGGTTCGTATCCTAACCAGGGAGGATTTACTGGGCACATCATCCTTAACTGTAGCCTCTGTTTAACTGTACAGTAAAATGTATACTGGTTGTAAAAACGATTCTTCGCGGCGGGGATCGTATTCCAGGGACCTGCCCGAAACGCTATGCATACTAATGGTTGTACAAGAATGTAACAACTCTTGTATATATCTAAAAAAAAAAGTGACTGTACATATAAGACAACATATATATAAGTGCTTTTGGGTTGTTGGTCAAATAGCTTCGGCTATCAACAACTTTTGTAAAGTCTGCCATGGTCAAGTGGATAACATACTGGATACACATGGCTAGAGAGTCAAGAGCTCTATTATCAAGAGTCTGCCGCAGGGACGAACATTAGGCTGGAGACGTTTGGTCCGCCCAGCGGACCACGTTCTACATATCAAGGGAGTAGCGACGACCGGGCCGAATCTACTGAAAGTGAGGCAAAGGGAAGCAGTAATGGACTGCAAGTTGTATCTACAGTGTCAGTGAGAGGAGGAAGAGGACGACGGTGCAGGTACCTGACGACAGTACCCTGAAGAAGAGGAGGAAGACTGTTCCCTCAGGGTGTGAGGACGGCGAAGACGCGCTGCTACAAGGACGACTGAGGAACTTGTGTGTGTGGGAACTGAAGATTTTATCGGAAGACCAAGGCCCAGCTGCAGCTAGTGGCGGACCATTTTGGGTTAGGGTTAAGGTCCTCCAAGGTGGTGGAGCAGTGGATAGAGATCATGGCTGAGCTCAAGGTCCGAGAGGAGGCCTCCAGGTAAGGACTGTCCCAAGCACCTGCCAGTGTTGGTGGGAACCGGAGCGACGAAGGAAGCAGCAGGGAATCCAGCAGTAGCAGCAGGAGAAGTATAAAGCTGGAGATAATGAAGATGCAGCTTGAAGCTTAACTGAAGCGAGAGGAGTGCGAAGCTCAGCTGGAGCGAGAGGAGCGCTAAGCTCAGCTGGAGCGAGAGGAGCATGAGCGCGAATCCCAGCTGAAGCCAGAGGGGTGTGAGCGCGGAGTCCAGCAGAAGCAAGAGGAGTGCGAAGCTCAGCTGAAGCGAGAGGAGCGTGAGCGCAAAGCCCAGCTGAAGCGTGAGGAGCGCAAAGCCCAACTTCAATGAGAGGAAGGAGAAAGACAACTGCGACAGGAGGAAATAAAGGTGAAGAAGGAGTTCGGGTTGAGTGTGGGCTGCTCTCGATACCTGCACAGCGGGATGATCTCAAGGCCCAGGAGCGCGATCTACTCACCTCTGACCCTCTAGAGGCCGAGGCTTTCTTCGACCATTTTGAGAGGATAGCAACATTGAAGGAATGGCCGGAAGAGCATTGGGCTGCGTTAGTGCAGCCCAATGCTCTTCCGTTAAAAGCCTCCCTGGCGAGGCCAGGGAGGCTTTTAACATGTTGGACCTTGATGAGTGCGCCATATATGACACAATCAAGAAAGCAGTGCTCCACTCGTATAGAATAACCCTGGAGGTCTACAGGAAACGCTCCCGTGAGTGCGCAAGAGCATCCGAAAGGTCATATGCTGAGACTGCTCGGGACATGGAGTGCAGGTTCCTACGATGGCTGAAGGCCGAAGAGGTAGAGACGATGGAGGAGCTGAAACAGTTGATTATGATGGAAAAATTCATGACGATGTTCTATCCAGAACTCAAGGTCAGAAATAAAGGAGGCAGGTATTAAGGACCTTAAGGTTGCTGCAGACAGAGCCGACATGCTGGAGGAGGCACTGCATCTCAGAAAGGAGGGACTTCCCAGACACTCGCCTTACCCAAGGTTTGGGGGAAACTTCAAGAGTTCAGGAGGAGCGAGGGCGGGCGGGGACTCTCCCAAGAATAGTTTACCCAGCGAGGTAAACCAGTCCAAGAGTTCAGGGGAACCGGTGAGGAGACCCCGAGGGGGTGAACGCCGACACTGATGCTGGAGCAGGGAACGCTGCCAGGGAGACGACGACCGGGGGCGCGAGAGGACCCAAGGGACAGCGGTTTCCGGGAGCATTGCCCGAGTGACTGGTAGGGGGGTCGCCTCTCAGGAGAGGCAGGTGTTTTAATTGTGGCAGGCATGGACACTTCGCACGTGAGTGTGGTCGCCCCAGGCAACACGGAAATTTGGCATAGGTCAGAATGGTCGACCAAGGAGCCAAGGATATTTGGAGTGGAACTCTACTAGAAAGGGAGGAAAAGGTTCATCCTTTTATTTGTGAGGGTACTGTGAGGATAAAGGGGGTCCGACCCCATTCCAGTGAAGATGTTAAGAGATACTGGGGCGGACTTCACCCTGGTGAGTGAAACCCTGAGGGTTATGAGAACACCAGTGTGGGGGAGGCCATGGTGACCACTGTGGGTGGCCCAGTGAGAATGCCCCTTCACGAGGTGACTTTAGTCTCTAACTACGGCTGCAAGACCCTAGTGGTGGGGGTCTGCACCTCGATGCCTAAGATGGAGGCTCAGGTCATTTTGGGAAATGACTCCAGTGAGGGATGTGTCCTCCCAAACCTTGTTAAGGGCGAGGAGTGTTTGGAACACTATAGAAAGGGAAGCAGTGCGTCGAACACCTAGGGAATTATGAGGGAAATCACTGAGGGAGCGTTCCCTGTGTGCATGGTAATCCCGAGACAATGTGTCGAAGGCGAAACGAGTGGATCTGGTCAGGCTGGAGAGGATGTGCATGACAGCCTAGGAATCGATCGACTCTTCGAGTAACCCGGAGGACAGATGGAGAGTGGTGAGAACCTGGATGATGGAATACAGATAACTCTCATCAGTTCTCTCGATTTGGATCGTGCTTGACTGGGCGAGCTAAAGCGGGAGGAATTTCCCGAGTTGATACGTGAGGCCAAGGGAGGTCGCGCTGGACCCGAGACTGCTACGCATTTCTACATAGAAGAGCGGATGCTGATGAGGCAGTAGGGGCCGGTGAGGATGGAGGCCGATATGGAGGCACCAGGCGTGAAGAGGCAGGTAGTGTTACTGACTCGGTGCAGAGGAGCAGTGCACTAGGCGTGAAGAGGTAGGTAGTGACTCGGTGCAGAGGAGCAGTGCGTGCCTGATTTAGCACACTCAGTGGACCATGCAGGTCATCTAGGAGTAACCAAGACGCTGAACCGGATCAGGGAACACTTCTATTGGCCGGTGTCGGGGTGTGTATCTCTCTCACCAGTCACCACCAAGTATTAGTAGTGATAACTGCTACTTACTGTAGCCCTGCGGGTCTTCACTCAATCCTCACGGTGCCACTGTGCACCAGGAGAGTCTCCCAGTCTATCTCCAGCCGGCCTCGTAGCCTGAAGACGAGTGGGAACACGATCTCTTTACTTGATCATGTGCCCGCCCCAACATAGGGCTCTACTGCTAACTAAAAGGTCGCCAACTGGTGTTTTCCATGTCCAGTAACACTTCAGTGGAATTGTGGGATTATGGTAGTAGTGGCTCAAGAGAACACTAATCAAATTTGGTAACAGGCAGGTATATGTCTCAATCACTCTCTTTTCAATAGCAACAAAGTAATGGAGAGATAACACAAACACGAAGGTGGTTTTGTATTTTACTCAAAAGATTAAAGTATTATAACTCTGGATCAGCAACAAGGCAAAGAAATACATGAGCAGCTATCACTCCCTCTTCATAAATCTGGAACACTACGTGATGGCAACACTCCCCCACCGCCGTGCATTCCCACACTCCAATTTCAATGTTATCGAACATTTGGCAACTCGCGAGATGCCACACCCACTCACTCGGCTCACTGTACTTCCGCTCTGCTCACTATACTTGCTGTCGGCATGAGGCGCCCATTATCCCTTCATGATCACAGTATATCACAGTACTAGCATTAACACAGTAAATCATTATACACATGAATATACTATTCAATAACTCCAGCATATATATAGATCACTTCATCAATATTTATAATAACGAGGCAATACTGGGCACACAGCCTTACACTAATAAATTGTACATTTATATATATATATTCTCCGGCACAAACTTATAATATAAATGACACATGAATATAAATGTCCTCGTCACAGTAATCTCTTCGAAAAATCACAGGTGTTCTCACACACCATATATATATATATATATATATATATATATATATATATATATATATATATATATATATATATATATATATATATATATATATATATATATATATACATATATATATATATATATATATATATATATAATATATATATATATATATATATATATATATATCTCGGGAGAGCTCTCTATATCATCTCCCTTCACAACTGTGCCTTACTATGACATAGACATTGGTGAGCCCTGCTCACGACATAGAAGATACTCTGGCTAAATAGCTAACTAAAGGGGAATGGGAGGGAAAACTGAATTACCTACTTCCGCCATTAATGATGTGGACTCGTCCTCTGTTGAGCGTTGAATTGAAGCTCCTGGTCCCGGCTCTCGACTCGTTGTAGGGAACACCCCCAAACACACACTGATACTCTTTTCAGGAACCGAACCAAAACCCAAAAACGCGTCTTCTCCGTGCTGCTCTCCTCTGCGGGCTCCGTGCTCCTCCACAACCTCTTGAAGGGTTGGAGTCGGTCTCCTGGCCGTCGACTTCTCCTCACAACTACGTCTTCAGTCCTTTCTCTCAGCTGCAGTCGTTCATATTTCTAGCTAGTTCGTTCTTCTCCTGCCTCACGGTGAATTGGCCCAGCTGCTACATCATCACCCGACTGGTGAAGCTGTCAGTCGTCCCAGACGTCACTGCCCAGACTTCACTCTTGCTAAGCACCTGTCACTGGAGCACTTGTTGCTCGTTTCCCGTCAATTCCTTCTTTTGTTCGGCTCACGGAGTTCAGGAAGACCTCACTGGTGATGCGTATATCCACCGGAGAAGGGTGAAAACAGTCAGACTGTCAGAACCCCTTATAACACGTCCGACCTCCTCAATGTGTCGTGTCAAACTCCTGGCGCCATGGGGCGCGCTGCCTGGACCCCCCCTGCCACTCGTGATGTCATATTTGTCAGGGGCGTTTCTCATTGGCTCCCTGTGCCACGTCACCATACTTGATCAATCTGGTGCCACTGACGTCATGACGTCTTGGCGGGAAAACGTAGGGGCCGGCGCCATCTTGGCGCCCAAAAGGGCCTAAGCCACTGGCCTAAACACTCTTCTTTAACTAATTTCTCGCCACCGCGAGCACACCTCATGCTCCCACATATGTCAAATTGTTCCCCGGAACATAGAGAACGTTCGGGTAAAGTGGATATGACTCTTACAGCTGGCGTGGGAGAAATATAAGGGGGGGGGGACACCGTCACATACCCCTCCCCTTAAAATAAGAGTCATATCGGTTTAGTGTACTCGGGACAGGGCATCCGCAACCACGTTGTCCTTCCCTCTAATGTGCTTAATTTCCAACCAGTATTCCTGCAGTAGTAATGCCCACCTCGTCAGCCTCTGGTTGGAGTTTCTCATCTTGTACAAGAAGGTCAGAGGGTTGTGATCTGTAAAAACGAGAACATGTCTCGACCCTCCTCCCACGTACACGTCGAAGTGCTTCAGGGCCATTACTAAGCCACAGCCTCCTTTTCGACGGTACTATAGGCACGCTGGCACTTCATGAATTTCTTGGAGTAAAATGCGGCAGGCCTATGTACCTCGTTCCTTTCCTGGGCCAACATGGCTCCTATCCCTACATCACTGGCATCTACGTACAGAATGAACCTGGCTGTAAAATCTGGGGATATCAACACTGGGGCCTCTGTCAACAGGCTCTTTGTCTTCTCGAAAGATTCCTGGCAGGCCTCTCCCCACTTCCATCGTGTGTTCTTAGAGAGTAATTCCGTCAGAGGATGCGCTATCGTGGAAAAGTTCTTATAGAAACCACGATAGTATCCAATCATCCCAAGATACCTCAGCAATTCCTTCTGCGTCCTGGGTATTGGGTACTCTCTAATAGCTGATTCCTTGTGGTCCACAGGGGTAACCTCTCCTTGACCGATGACAAAGCCTAGGTACTCTAGATGGGCCTTCCCAAATTCACTCTTGGCTAGGTTCACGGTCAGGTTAGCATCTTCCAGCCTCCTGAACAGCTCCTTGAGTTTGTTGCTCGTTTCCCGTCAATTCCTTCTAGGTGTGTCTCCCAATCGTCGGAGTACACTACTATATCATCAATGTAAACCGGTCGGCCGAGCGGACAGCACGCTGGTCTTGTGATCCTGTGGTCCTGGGTTCGATCCCAGGCGCCGGCGAGAAACATTGGGCAGAGTTTCTTTCACCCTATGCCCCTGTTACCTAGCAGTAAAATAGGTACCTGGGTGTTAGTCAGCTGTCACGGGCTGCTTCCTGGGGGTGGATGCCTGGTCAAGGACCGAGCCGCGGGGACACTAAAGCCCCGAAATCATCTCAAGATAAGATGTACACTGTGCAGCCTTCGGCTCCCCTCAGCAACTCGTTCATCATACGTTGGAAACAACTCCCACTGTTCTTCATCCCGAAGGGCAACACTTTATACCGATACATTCTGTCCGGCGTCACAAAAGCTGATATATTTCTAGCCTCGGGAGTTAACGAGATTTGGTAATACCTCTTGAGCAGGTCGACCTTGGACACATATCTGGCACTACCCACCTGATCGATGCAATCACTTACCCTGGGCATGGGGTGGGAATCTGCCACAGTGATGGAGTTCACCTTCCTGTAGTCCGTACAAAAGTGGTATGTACCGTCGCTTTTCTTAACTAGCAAACACGGGGAACTCCACTCATTGTTGCTAGGCTCGGTAAGGTCGTTCTCAAGAATATACTCTACCTCCTTCCCTATAAGCACTCTGTTTAATGGGCCTGACGTCCCTCACCTCTACCTCGTGCGTCACACTCTTGTGGCGTCGGGGCACGTCAGTAAAAAGAGAGGCATTCTCTCAACAGGTCCGTCAGGTCCGCTCTCTATCTTCCTTCCAGGTGTTGAATCTTGACTTCGATATTCTCCAAACTCTCTGCATTGGAGAGATGGGTGCCGTCCGCCCTGTATCATTTTTCTTCCTCTGCAGGAATTTCCTGATTCACCTTCATGCACAAGACCACTTTCTGTTGGGTTCTCGTGACATTGTTCCGTCCTGCACGGCGGCTCCTCCTTCTTCAGGGAAGAAAGGCTTCAGACGGTCAATATGACACACTTGTGTCTTGCGAGGTCTGTCCGGCTTGCTGGCTTCATAGCTAACTGGACCCAACCGTCGTAGCACCTTATAAGGTCCCTCAAATCGTGACTCGGTCACTCGGCTCTTCCCTGACAGCAACACCATAACCTGGGACCCAACCTGGAACTCTCTTGGCATAGCTTTCCTGTCATACCACTCTGACATCTTTTGCTGCGCCTCCTTCAAATGCTTTCCTGCTAGTTCCTTCACCAAAGCGAGACGCTCCTTAAATTTCTGTATATATTCGTTGACCGTTCCCACGGTCACTCCTGGCGCCCATTGCTCTCTCAGCATGGACAGAGGACTCCGTACCTCATGTCCATATACCAGTTGGAACGGTGAGAAACTTAGTGACTCCACTACAGCGTTTCGTATGGCAAACAATGCAGGGTACACTGCCTCATCCCACTCGGCTCCCTGCTCTGCACAGAACACTCTCTGGATGCTTTTCAGTGTGGAATGAAACCTTTCGATCGCCTCTTGCGACTGCGGTCGGTAGAGCGACGATCGAATCTGAGTTACTCCCCAATTCGACACGGTCTGTCTAAACCACTTGGACTGGAATACGCTCCCACAGTCCGTCTGGATTTCCCTGGGCATTCTCACCCAAGAGAAAAATCGCTGCAACTGCCCGGCTACATTTCTTTACGTCAAGCGTCGCATGGGGACTGCTTCCGGGAACCTTGTCGCCACACACATGATGGTCATCAGGTAAGTATTTCCCTTTCTCGTCCGTGGCAAAGGTCCTACCCCGTCGATCAACAGACGTTCAAACGCTGGCCCAAATGCAGGAACAGGGACTAACGGGGCCTTCGGTATCGCGGGTACACTCTTTCCTGCCCTCTGGCAAGGTAAGCAAGTCTTACAGTGACGCCGCACCTCGGCGTCCATACCCGTCCTGTAGAAATGGTCCCTGATCTTGCATAGAGTGTTGGTCACTCCCAGGTGACCTGCAGAATCCACAGAGTGCGACATATCCAGCACTGCCGCTCTGCACTGGGCCGGCAGCACTACCTGGTGCCTCGTACCTAATGATTCCTCTCTGGCCTCCATTCTCACAGGCCTCCACTGTCTCATCAGCATCCCATCCTGCAGATAAAAATGAGTGGCCCTCTCGGGACCAACACGTCCTCCTTTGGCCTCCTGAATCAATTCTGGGAACTCCACCTGCTGTAACTCCCCCAGGCGAGCGCGGTCCACCCCAAGAGAACTGACGAGGGTCACCTGTAGCTCACCATCCGGGTTGCCTTCGCCCTCCATCTGTCCTCCGGGTTCCACGAAGAGGTGATCGACTCCCAGGCTGTCAGACGTCTCTTCTTCAGCCCCATCAGATCCACTCACTCCGTGCTCGTTGCACCGCCTTGGGATCACAGCACATATAGGGAACACTACCTTGGCGATTCCCTTCTCGTCCCCACAGGCGTCTAATACTCTGCCTTTCTCTCTATAGTTCTCCAAGCACTCCTCGCCCTTCACGAGATTAGGGAGGACACATCCTCCACAGGCGTCATTCCCAAGGATGACTTGCGCCTCCATCTTGGGCACTGAGGTGCAGACCCCTACCACTAGGGTCTGGCAGCCATAATCAGAATCCAAAGTCACCTTGTGCAGGGGCATCCTCACTGGACCTCCCACAGTGGTCACAACAGCCACCCCCACACTGGTACTCTCATAACCCTCGGGGAACAGGGTTCTACTCACCAAGGTAAAATCAGCCCCTGTGTCTCTCAATATCTTCACAGGAACGGGTTCTGCCTTCCCCTTCCTTACTATCCCCTCACACACGAACGGGTGGACTCTTTTCTCCACACTTTGTATGGGCTCACCCCGCACGCTCTCGGCCATTTGGTCCTCCACCCGAATGAAAGCAACGTTTCCCTGCTGCTTAGGGCGTCTGCATTCCCGCGCGATGTGTCCAAATCCTCCACAGTTGTAGCAGCGGATCCTTCTTGGCGGTGACCTTCCACCACCGCTCGCCCTGGCAACGCCTCCAGAGGCCGTCGCTCCGTGGGTCTTCCTCGCGCCTTCCATCGTCTCCCTCGTAGCATCTCTCGGCACAACAACAGATCCTGCACTCTCAGCTAGGGGCTTCTTGACTGGTTCCACAGAACCTTTCAATCCCCTACCGTCTCCACTCGAGAGGTGGGACTTGGGAGAACTTATTCCTGTTCTCCATCCTTCCGTCTTCCTATAACTACTCCCATAGCCGGGGTATACTGGCGGTCGATGCGGTCTCTCTCTGCGTGGTCGCAAGGCTTCTTCCAACATGTCAGCTCTGTCAGCAGCAGCCCTCAGGTCTTTTATGTCTGCCTCCATGACTCTAATCCTGATCTCAGGAGAAAGCATGGACATAAATTTCTCCACGACCATTAGCCGCTTGATGTCCTCAGCTGACTTAGCTCCTTCAGATTCCAACCATTTCAGAAATCTTCTCTCCATGTCCCACGCCGTCTCTGCATAAGATTTACCTGGCGAACGGGTACATTCTCGGAACCTTTTCCTATAACACTCTGGAGTCAGCAAGAACGAATGAAGCACTGCTCTCTTCACTGCATCATAATTGGTGCATTCCTTGAGGTCAAGCATGTTGTAAGCCTCGCGAGTTTCACCGGTGAGCCTACCCTGAACCAGCTCTGCCCACTCTGCTCTTGGCCACTTCTTCAAGGTAGCTACCCTCTCGAAATGGTCAAAGAAGCCCTCAGCTGTATTAGGCACAAAGACCAGCAAATCACACTCTCGTACGCGGCGGTCTTCTTGCTGTGGGGGTGCAGGTGGGGCTAGCCCTAGTTCAGCCCGCTTCAGCTCAACCTCTCTGTTAGCTTCAATCTCTCGCTGCTTCAGCTGTGCTTCTCGTTCTTCATGCTTCAGCTGTGCTTCTCGTTCTTCGCGTTTCAGCTGTGCTTCCGCTTCTCGTTCTTCACGTTTCAAGTGTGCTTCTGCTTCTCGTTCTTCACGCCTCAGCTGTGCTTCTCGTTCTTCACGTTTCATCTGTGCTTCTTCTCTCCTCAGCTGTGCTTCCATTTGCAGCTTCATCATCTCCAGCTTGATGCTGCGCCGGTTGCCGCTGGATCCCCTACTGCTTCCACCAATGCTCAAATTCTCCCCTGCACTGGCAGGTGTCTGCGGCCGTTCCTCCCTCAAAGACTCATCTCGGGCCCTGAGCTGTGCCACAATCTCGAGCCTCCTTTCTCCCACTTTGGAGAATCTCAGGTGGAATCCAAAGTGGTCAGCTATTAACTGCAGCTGTGCCTTGGTGCAATCCTCCAGCACCTGTTCATCCCTGGTGTCAATAAACCTTGCTACCTTCTCGTCCTCCATACTTGTACTATAAGTGAATACCTGTTACCTGTACCTAATACCTCCGACCACTATCAAGCACCACAAATCGCAACTGTTATCGTAATCCTGGCAAGGTTGCCAATGTCTGGGTTTCTCTCTCGCCAGTCACCACCAAGTACTAGTAGTAATAACTGTTACTTATTGTAGCCCTACGGGTCTTCACTCAATCCTCACGGTGCCACTGTTCACCAGGAGAGACTCCCAGTCTATCTCCAGCTGGCTTTGTAGCCTGAAGACGAGTGGGAACACGATCTCTTTACTTGATCATGTGCCCGCCCCGACAGAGGGCTCTACTGCTAACTAAAAGGTTGGCAGCTGGTGTTTTCCGGGTCCAGTAACACTTCAGTGGAATTGTGGGATTATGGTTGTAGTGGCTCAAGAGAACACTAATCAAATTTGGTAACAGGCAGGTATATGTCTCAATCACTCTCTCTTTTCAATGGACTCAATAGCAACAAAGTAATGGAGAGATAACACAAACACAAAGGTGGTTTTGTATTTTACTTAAAAGATTAAAGTATTACAACTCTGGATCAGCAACAAGACAAAGAAATACACGAGCAGCTATCGCTCCCTCTTCATAAATCTGGAACACTACGTGATGGCAACACTCCCCACCGCCGCGCATTCCCAAGCTCCAATTTCAATGATATCGAACGTTTGGCAACTCGCGAGATGCCACGCCCACTCACTCGGCTCACTGTACTTCCGCTCTGCTCACTATACTTGTTGTCGGCGTGAGGCGCCCATTATCCCTTCATGATCACAGTATATCACAGTACTGGCATTAACACAGTAAATCACTATACACATGAATATACTATTCAATAACTCCAGCGTATATATAAATCACTTCATCAATATTTATAATAACGAGGCAATACTGGGCACACAGCCTTACACTAATAAATTGTACATATATATATATATATATATATATATATATATATATATATATATATATATATATATATAATATATATATATATATATATATATTCTCTGGCACAAACTTATAATATAAATGACACATGAATATAAATACCCTCGTCACAGTAATCTCTTCGAAAAATCACAGGTGCACTCACACACCATATATATCTTGTGAGAGCTCTCTATAGCATCTCCCTTCACAACTGTGCCTTACTATGACATAGACATTGGTGAGCCCTGCTCACGACATAGAAGATACTCTGGCTAAATAGCTATCTGAAGGGGAATGGGAGGAAAAACTGAATTACCTACTTCCACCATCAATGATGTGGACTCGTCCTCTGTTGAGAGTTGAATTGAAGCTCCTGGTCCCGGCTCTCGACTCGTTGTAGGGAACACCCCCCCCACACACACTGATGCTCTTTCCAGGAACCGAACCAAAACCCCAAAACGCGTCTTCTCCGTGCTGCTCTCCTCTGCGGGCTCCATGCTCCTCCACAACCTCTTGAAGGGTTGGAGTCGGTCTCCTGGCCGTCGACTTCTCCTCACAACTACGTCTTCAGTCCTTTCTCTCAGCTGCAGTCGTTCATATTCCCAGCTAGTTCGTTCTTCTCCTGCCTCACGGTGAAGTGGCTCAGCCGCTACGTCATCACCCGACTGGTGAAGCTGTCAGTCGTCCCAGACGTCACTGCCCAGACTTCACTCTTGCTAAGCACCTGTCACTGGAGCACTTGTTGTTCGTTTCCCGTCAATTCCTTCTTCTGTTCGGCTCACGGAGTTCAGGAAGACCTCACTGGTGATGCGTATATCCATCGGAGAGGGGCGAAAACTGTCAGACTGACAGGCCCCCTATAACACGTCCGACCTCCTCGACGTGTCGTGTTAAACTCCTGGCGCCACGGGGTGCTGTGCCTGGACCCCCCTGCCACTCGTGATGTCATATTTGCCAGGGGCGTTTCTCATTGGCTCCCTGTGCCATGTCACTGTACTAGTCCAATCTGGTGCCATTGACGTCATGACGTCTTGGCGGGTAAACGTAGGTGCCGGCGCCATCTTGGCGTCCAAAAGGGCCTGAGCCACGTGCCTAAATACTCTTCTTTAACTAATTTCCCGCCACCGCGAGCACACCTCATGCTCCCACATATGTCAAATTGTTCCCCGGAACGTAGAGAACATTCGGGTAAAGTGGATACGGCTCTTACAGCTGGCGTGGAGAAATATGAGGAGGGGAACACCGTCACACCGGGAATGGACGCCGACGTGAAGCATCATTGCAAAACGTGTCTTCCTTGTCAGAGGGCGGGAAAGAACATGCCAGCAATACCAAGGGCCCCTCTTGTTCCTGTCCCTGCTTTCGGACAGGCATTTGAGCGTCTACTGATAGACGGTGTGGGACCATTGCCCCGAACGAAGAGAGGGAACAACTACTTGTTCACGATAATGTGCGCGTCAACGAGATTTCCAAAAGCGGTTCCGGTGCAGAAGTTATCATCGAAGAATATTATGGGACAGCTCCAGCGATTTTTCTCTTGGGTGGAGATGCCCAAAGAAATTCAGACTGATTGTCGGAGCGTGTTTCAATCGAAATGGTTTAGACAAACTATTGCAAGCTGAGGGATAACTCAGATTCAGTCTTCGCCCTACAGACCGCAGTTGCAAGGAGCGATCTAAAGGTTCCACTCGACTTTGAAGATCATGTTAAGAGTGTTTTGCGCCGAACGAGGAGCAGAATGGGATGAGGCCGTGTATCCAGCGTTATTTGTGATATAGGACGCAGTGGTAGTCTCTGGGATTCTCATCATTTCAACTTGTCAATGAACATGAGGTGCGTAGTCCCCTATCGATGCTGAAGGAACAGCTGACGTCGGTAGTGGCCATGAAATCAGTCGACGAGTATGTGTGTAAACTCACGGAACGACTTGGAAGTGCGAAGAAGTTAGCAGCTGAGCATTTGAGGAAGTACCAGAGGAAGATGTCCGATTGGCATGATTGGAAGGCCGTCCCAAGGGAGTTCCAGGTTGGGACCCGGGTGATGGTGCTGCTACCCGGAAAGAGCAAGGTGACTGAACCACGTTTTGAAGGACTGTACAGGGTTGTGAAGCATATAGGTCAGGTGAACTATGAAATCAGCAAGCCGGACCGACCCCGTACGATGCAGGTGTGTCATATAGATCGTCTGAAGCCGTATTTCCAGGAAGAAGGAAAGGCCACCGTTCGGAACAGGACGGTGCGACCAGAGGGAGAGAAGAGAGCAGTCTTGTGTATGAGGCTGAGCCAAGAATTACCGGAGGAAGAAGGAAAATGGGCCCGTGCTGATGGCACTCATCTCTCCAACAACGAGAGTCTAGGAAGCATCGGAGAGAAGTTACAACATCTGAAAGGGAAGCAAAGGGCCCAATTGATGACCATTTTGAGGGAGAATGAGTCTTTTTCACGGACGTGCCCCGACGCCACAGGAGTGTGATGCACCAAGTGGAAGTGAGAGGTGAAAGGCCGATTAAGCAAAGTGCTTATCGGGTCAGCCTGGAGAAGAGGGGAGCTAATGAGGAAAGAAGTGGAATATCTTATGGCGAACGGCCTAGCGGAGCCCAGTAACAGTGAGTGGAGTTCGCCTTGTTTGTTGGTATGGAAGAGCGATGGGACTTTTCGTTTTTGTATGGATTATCGGAAGGTAAACGCCATTACTGTGGCGGATTCCTATCCTTTGCCCCGCGTGAATGATTGTATCGACCGGGTAGGCAACGCCAGGTACGTGTCGAAGGTCGATCTCCTGAAGGGATATTACCAGATATCATTGACCCCAGAGGCAGGAAGATTTCTGCTTTTGTCACGCCAGATGGGCTATACCAGTACAAAGTGCTGCCGTTCGGATTGAAGAACAGCGGCAGTTGCTTCCAGAGAATGATGAATGAGGTGCTTCGGGGGACCGAAGGATGCACAGAGTACATAGATGACATTGTGATGTACGCCAACAGTTGGGAAACACATTTGGTTCGACTCAAGGAATTATTTAGGAGGCTTGAGGAAGCGAACTTGACAGTGAATCTGGCGAAAAGAAAGTTGGGTAAGGCTCGTTTGGAGTACTTGGGGTTCATTATAGGACAAGGAGAAGTGACCCCGGTTGATCAGAAGGTGACGGCAATCAAGGAGTACCCCGTGCCCAGAACAAGGAAAGAATTACTTTGGTATCTTGGAATGCAACCCGCTCTCGCACAAGACAGCACATATATGACTTAATGCTTAAAGTCAATATGTTGAATATGAATTAGTACATATGTGGTATATATAAATAAATAAAATAAGTAATATAAATATGTTTATTCAGGTAAGGTATATATATACAAGTGATTTTACATAAATCGATCGATTTATAGGTAGAGCTAGTACATACAATGCCTAAAGCCACTATTACGCAATGCGTTTCGGGCAGGAAAAACATTAATATCTGAAACTTAATACTAATTGAGTATAAAGAATAAAGTGTGTTGAGAACAAATACAAATAAAGATAAAAAAAGGGGGGAACATGACTGAAAAAGCAGCACAAATACAATAGGTCGACAAACAGCGTTGATTAAAAAAATAACAGACATGGGTTGACAATAAAGGGTAAGGTAGGTTACAGGGAATTTATTAGGTAGAGTGTTTTATCTTAACTGTTGGTAATCTTAAACTGGTTGAGAGAGGTACAGTCTTTAACATGGTTGGGAAGGTCATTCCACATTCTGGGTCCCTTGATTTGTAGAGCATTTCTAGTTTGATTAAGTCGTACTCTTGGAATATCAAAACTGTATTTATTTCTGGTGTGGTGCTCATGGGTTCTGTTACAACCTTCAATGAAGCTTTTGAGGTCAGGATTGGCATTACAGTTCAGCGTTTTATATATGTATAATACACATGAGAGAATGTGCAGTGACTTAATATCTAACATATTCAGAGATTTGAGTAGGGGTACCGAGTGATGTCTGGGCCAGAGTTGGATATTGTCCTAATAGCAGCTTTGTGTTGAGTAATTAGAGGACGTAAATGATTTTGGGTAGTAGAACCCCAAGCACAAATACCATAGTTGAGGTATGGATAGATGAGGGAGTAATAGAGAGTCACCAGGGCAGGGCGGGGTACATAATATCTGATCTTAGAAAGAATGCCAACAGTTTTTGAAACTTTTTTGATATATTTAGAATGTGTCCCTGGAAATTCAGCTTGTGATCAATGAGAACGCCAAGGAATTTCCATCTAATTTGTTACAAATTTGGGTATTGTTTATTTTGAGATTTATTTGATTAGAGGATTTATTGCCAAACAGAATATAGAAAGTTTTGTCAATGTTAAGGGTGAGTTTGTTGGCAGTTAGCCAAAGATGGACTTTATTTAGCTCAGTATTTACTGTGGCATTTAGAGCAAGGGGGTCAGGACTGGAGTAAATGAAGGTTGTGTCGTCAGCAAATAGAATTGGTTTGAGGTGTTGGGAGGCATTTGGAAGGTCATTAATGTAGATGAGAAAGAGGAGAGGGCCAAGTATGCTGCCCTGAGGAACACCAATGTTGATGGGTAGGGTGGGAGAAATTGAATTATTCACAGAAACATACTGGAGCCTGTCAGTAAGGTAAGATTTGAGGTATTGCAGGGAGTGTCCTCTGACTCCATAATGATGTAATTTAAGAAGAAGGTTTTGGTGGTTGACAGTGTCAAAAGCCTTACGCAGGTCCACAAATAACCCAACAGGGAACTCATTTTTATCAAGAGCTGCATGAATAAGTTAATCATACTAATAAGTGCATCGTTAGTGCTTTTTTGGGTCTGAAGCCATATTTGCAAGAGCTAAGTATATTGTGTTTGGCTAGATAAGAGTAAAGCTGCTTGTAGATTAGTTTTTCAAAAATTTTTGATAAGTTAGGCAGGATTGATATAGGTCTGTAGTTGTTAACATCTGTGAGATCACCACATTTGTGGACAGGGTTACTCTCGCTTTTTTTAGAATATCTGGAAAGGTTTGGAGTTCAAGTGACTTGTTGAAGAGCAATGCAATTGCAGGGGCTAAGGATCTGGAGGCTTTTTTGTAAATTAATGTTGGTATCTCCTCAAGGGCACTAGACTTGGTTTTAAGGGAAAGGATTATCTCATTGACGTCAGTGGAATTAGTAGGCTTTAGGTACAGAGACTGTGGATAGTTACCTGTAAGATAGTCCTTAACATCAGTACTGGAAGATGGAATATCATTTGCAAGGGATGACCCAATGGAAGAGAAGAACTTATTGAACTCAATAGCAGAATCAGAGGCTGAAAGCTGACCATCGTTATTGGACAGGAGTGTTGGTTTGTTATTTAAAATCTTCTTTGATCCCAATATTTGCGAAATTGTGCTCCAAGTTTTTTACTGTAGCTCTTTATTTGGGTAAATTTATCTTCGTAGTATTTAGTTTTGGCTCGTCTAATTATCTTAGATAGTAATAACGAGTAATTCTTTGAGAATTCTTTGGAGACGGTTCCTAACCTATACTTCTTCTCAAGGTCATGTTTTTTATTAATGGATTTAAGTATTCCCTTTGTAAGCCAGGGATTGTTAAGCCTTTTGGTTGTGACTTGCTTTGTAAGCATAGGACAGTGGGTGTTATAAAGGCTAAGAGTTTTTTGAAGAAAAGATTGCACTGCTAGGTTGATGTCCCTTATGTTACCTAACTCGGACTCCCAGTTAGCATTATCAGCAGCAGTTATAAAATTGTCTATAGCAGATTCATTGTGCAGCCTAAAACTTATCTCCCTTGACTCTAGAGGTGGTTTGTTAATGTTAGTTAAGAGAAATGTGGGGTAATGGTCTGTAGTGCTATTAGTGATTATTCATGAAGTAAGCGAAGAGGTTATGTTGGTCCAGATGTGATCTAGAGTCGTGGCAGTACTATCAGTGATTCTAGTAGGTCTAGTGATTAAGGGTATGAAGAAGAAGGAATTCATACAGTTGAGGAAGCTAACAGTAGTAGGGTGTTCAGGCTCGCAGAGGTCAATATTAAAGTCCCCTGTGATAATTAGATGGTTTTTGTTCAGTCTGTTATCGAGTATTAGATTACTAAGGTTTGAATTGAATTCGGACACATCAGTGTTAGGAATTCTATAGACTGCACCCACAGACAGGATAGACTCGGTACCCTTGACTCTGAAACTGGCGAAGATATACTCCCACAGCAGTCCCTAGTTCTAATTACTTTTAAGCATGTTAGGTCTTGGTGGTAGTAAAGAACAGTACCACCACCTCTCTGAATTTGACGACAGTTGTGAATTGCCGAGTAGTTAGGCATGTTAAAGAGTTGAGTAGTATCCTCTTTCAACCACGTTTCAGTAAGTAAAATAAAAGAGAATTTGTTGTCAATAGTTTCAATCAAGGCACTAACATCATTGAAGAGTTTACCTAGAGATCTAATGTTCAAGTTGATTACAGAGATATTGTGATTATGTGTTAATACATTGTTTACATCATGTGTGTGGTGTCTGTATATAGCTGAGATAGTCTTGGTAGTAAGGTTGATGTAAAGTCATTCCTGGTTACTGACTTTAATACTTATAAACGATTACATGACTATGGCTCCCAAGCTTGGCAGGCATCCTGTGCGCTCTTGTTTACCTCCTCTAGTGGCGTCCAGCCGCCGCACATAGAAAACGGATGGTACCATTTTCTGTGAACATGACAATGTGCTGTAAAATATCTGCAATTTTGATCATTAAAGTGATGATTGTCATAGATAGTGGATAAGAGGTTTAGTTCTGGGTCTATACTTGTCTGCATAAAAAGGCTGGTTGTAGGAAAACAAGGCAAGAATGGAAAATTACAAAATAGAATTATGATATAAAAGGGGAAAAAATATATAAACAAGTCTATTCAAAGCAAAAACAAAATGAACAAAAAAAAAGAAAAAATGAGGTAGCTCACAAGGGGCTTACAGGTACTCTCAGGTACACTGTAAGTAATAATTTGCATTATTGAGACACAGGCAAAGCCAGGGGTACAATGGAGTAAGAGAGTATGGCGAGGTTAGGCAACCTAGGTAATAAATGAAATCAAAGAAAAAGTTGAATAATAAACATAGGGAAATTTAAGCTAAAGATTATTAACTATAAGTAGTTTAGTTATGATCGTATAATTAAAAAGACCTAAAGAAATATTAAAGCACTCGGTTAATTATGTCCAGAAAATGACTAGTAAAAGGTAAATTAAAAATTAATTTAAAAAGTGAAACAGAGACATTAGGATACCTAGTATATTCCCAGTTATACTTTCTCCAAGGCCCAAACTCTTTCTCACATATCAGTTTAAGTTTCACAGTAGTCGTCCATCGCCGTAGACAGCAGAATAT
Source organism: Procambarus virginalis (assembly GCA_020271785.1). Lineage (NCBI taxonomy): Eukaryota > Metazoa > Arthropoda > Malacostraca > Decapoda > Cambaridae > Procambarus > Procambarus virginalis. The sequence continues at coordinate 1,072 of WNGS01161476.1, read as the reverse complement.
TCGTGATTGGTTCAATTATAATGAAAATTGTAGTTTTCAAGTCCCTCATGGGTTGTGAAATTTACCTGCTATTGTCCATGCTCTTGGAATATTACAGATCAGCTACATCCTATTGAAGTTTCGTAGTTTTGCTTTGAGAAATATTAGTTGTTCTTAGTAAATTATAATAAGCACTATAAATTACATAGAATAATAGTGTTTCACCAATCAACATTATATACACTAGTTTGTGCTTTAAAAATCTTGTAGGAACGTTAACAGAAAACGATGTTACGTTGGAATGTCTATGGGGTAAACTACTGCAAACAGGATGGTATAGTGTCTTCTACCTACAAAGGGTGGGTATAGGGTACACTACCACCTGTTAGGTGGGTAAGGGGTCCATACCACTTGTAGGATGGGTCTGGGCGCAATAACTACCCATAGGATAGGTATGGGGTCCACTACCGCCTACAGGATGGGTATATGGTCCAGTAATACACACAGGATGTATATGGCGTCCTCTACCGCCTGCAGGATGGGTATAGGGTTTACTACTGCCCCACAGGTTGGGTTTGGGGGCCACTATCATCTACAGGATAAGTGAGGGGTCCACTACTTCCCACTGGATGGGTATATGTTCCACTTCCGCCCAAAGGATGTGTGAGACGTCCACTATACTGCTCAAATTTACCTTTTTTTTTTTTTTTTTTTACCTTTACCACAGGATGGGTATGGGGTCCACTACCGCCCACAGGATACGTATGGGGTCCACAACTACCCACAAGGTGGGTGTGGGGTCCACTACTGCCTACAGGATGGCTATGGGGTCACTACCACCCACAGGATGGGTATGGGGGTCCACTGCCGCTCACAGGATACGTATGGGATCCACAACCGCCCACAGGGTGGGTATGGGGGCCACGTCTACCCACAGGGTGGGTATGGGGGCCACGTCCATCCACAGGATGGGTATGGGGGTCCACTACCGCCCACAGGGTGGGTATGAGGGGGGCCACTACTACCCACAGTATGGGTATGGGGTCACTATACCACCCACAGGATGGGCATGGGGGGGTCCAGTACCACCCAA
>WNGS01161475.1:0-11732 GCA_020271785.1 Procambarus virginalis | reverse complement strand
CAACAAAAGTTCCAGGAGGTCTTTACAATAGAACAGGGAGATATCACGGCGCTGGGAGAGGTGGCAACAAACCAGGTGACCTTGGATAGGATCGAAATTACAAGAGATGAGGGCAAAAAGCACCTATTGGAGCTGGATGTGAGAAAAGCTGTTGGGCCGGATGGAATCTCGCCATGGGTATTGAAGAGTGTGCAGGAGCACTTTGCTTACCACTCTCCATAGTGTATAGTAAGTCACTGGAAAGGGGGACCGAACAGAAATATGGAAGACTGCTAATGTAGTACTAATATACAAAAAGGGTGACAGACAAGAGGCACTGAACTACAGGCCAGTGTCCTTAACTTGTGTACCATGCAAGGTGATGGAGAAGATTGTGAGAAAAACCTAGTAACACATCTGGAGAGAAGAGACTTCGTGACAACCCATCAACATGGGTTCAGGGAGGGTAAATCTTGCCTTACAGGCTTGATAGAATTTTACGATCAGGTGACAAAAATTAAGCAAGAAAGAGAAGGGTGGGCGGACTGCATTTTTTTGGACTGTCGGAAAGCCTTTGACACAGTACCCCATAAAAGGTTGATGCATAAGCTGGAGAAACAGGCAGGAGTAACAGGTAGGGCGCTCCAGTGGATAAGGGAGTACCTAAGCAATAGGAAGCAGAGAGTTACAGTGAGGGGTGAGACCTCAGAATGGCGTGAAGTCACCAGTGGAGTCCCACAGGGCTCTGTGCTTGGACCTATCCTGTTTCTGATATACGTAAATGATCTCCAGAGGGTATAGACTCATTCCTCTCAATGTTTGCTGACGACGCCAAAATTATGAGAAGGATTAAGACAGAGGAGGACAGCTTGAGACTTCAAGAAGACCTGGACAAACTGCAGGAATGGTCGAACAAATGGCAGTTAGAATTTAACCCAAGCAAATGTAATGTAATGAAGATAGAGGTAGGAAGCAGGAGACCAGATACAAGGTACCAAATGGGAGATGAAATACTTCAAGAGTCAGAGAGAGAGAAAGACCTGGGGGTTGATATCACGCCAGACCTGTCCCCTGAAGCTCATATCAAGAGGATAACATCAGCAGCATATGCCAGGTTGGCTAACATAAGAACGGCCTTTAGAAACTTGTGTAAGGAATCTTTCAGAACATTATATACCACATATGTCAGACCAATCCTGGAGTATGCGGCTCCAGCATGGAGTCCCTATCTAGTCAAGCATAAGACTAAACTGGAAAAGGTTCAAAGGTTTGCTACCAGACTAGTACCCGAGCTGAGAGGTATGAGCTACGAGGAGCGACTGCAGGAATTAAACCTCACTTCGTTGGAAGACAGAAGAGTTAGGGGGGACATGATCACCACATTCAAGATTCTCAGGGGAATCGACAGGGTTGATAAAGACAGGCTGTTTAACACAAGGGGCACACGCACTAGGGGACACAGGTGGAAACTGAGTGCCCAAATGAGCCACAGAGATATTAGAAAGAACTTTTTTAGTGTCAGAGTGGTTGACAAATGGAATGCATTAGGAAGCGATGTGGTGGAGGCTGACTCCATACACAGTTTCAAGTGTAGATATGATAGAGCCCAATAGGCTCAGGAAACTGTACACCAGTTGATTGACGGTTGAGAGGCGGGACCAAAGAGCCAGAGCTCAACCCCCGCAAGCACAACTAGGTGAGTACAACTAGGTGAGTAAACCCAGGTAGAGCTCCAGGGAGGCCACACACCCTGGTAGAGCTCCAGGGAGGCCACACACCCTGGTAGAGCTCCAGGGAGGAAACACACCCTGAAAGAGTTCCAGGGTGGCCACACACCCAAGTAGAGCTCCAGGGTAGCCACACACCCTGGTAGAGCTCCAGGGAGGCCACATAACCTGAAAGAGCTCCAGGGTGGCCACACACCCAGGTAGAGCTCCAGGGTGGCCACACACCCAGGTAAAGCTCCAGGGTGGCCACACATCCAGGTAGAGCTCCAGGGAGGTCACACACCCTGGTAGAGCTCCAGGGAGGCCACACACCCTGGTAGAGCTCCGTGGAGACCACACATCCAGGTAGAGCTCCAGGGTGGCCACACACCCAGGTAGAGCTCCAGGGAGGCCACACACCCTGGTAGAGCTCTGGGGAGGCCACACACCCAGGTAGAGCTCCAGGGAGGCCACACACCCTGGTAGAGCTCCAGGGAGGCCACACACCCAGGTAGAGCTCCAGGGAGGCCACACACCCTGGAAGAGCTCCGGGGAGGCCACACATCCAGGTAGAGCTCCAGGGAGGCCACACACCCTGGTAGAGCTCCAGGGAGGCCACACACCTTGGTAGAGCTCCGGGGAGGCCACACATCCAGGTAGAGCTCCAGGGAGGCCACACACCCAGGTAGAGCTCCGGGAGACCACACATCCAGGTAGAGCTCCAGGGAGGCCACACAAAACCTGGTAGAGCTCCAGGGAGGCCACACCTCCAGGTAGAGCTCCAGGGATGCCACACACCCAAGTAGAGCTCCAGGGAGGCCACACACCCTGGTAGAGCTCCAGGGAGGCCACACACCCAGGTAGAGCTCCAGGGAGGCCACACACGCTGGTAGAGCTCCAGGGAGGCAACACATCCAGGTAGAGCTCCAGGGAGGCCACACATCCTGGTCGAGCTCCAGGGAGGCCACACACCCAGGTAGAGCTCCAGGGAGGCCACACACCCTGGTAGAGCTCCAGGGAGGCCACACATCCAGGTAGAGCTCCAGGGAGGCAACACATCCAGGTAGAGCTCCAGGGAGGCCACACACCCTGGTAGAGCTCCGGGGAGGCCACATATCCAGGTAGAGCTCCAGGGAGGCCACACATCCAGGTAGAGCTCCAGGGTGGCCACACATCCAGGTAGAATTCCAGGGAGGCCACACACCCTGGTACAGCTCCAGGGAGGCCACACACCCTGGTAGAGCTCCAGGGAGGCCACACACCCAGGTAGAGCTCCAGGGAGGCCACACACCCAGGTAGAGCTCCAGGGAGGCCACACACCCTGGTAGAGCTCCAGGGAGGCCACACATCCAGGTAGAGCTCCAGGGAGGCCACACACCCTGGGAGAGCTCCTGGGAGACCACACATCCAGGTAGAGCTCCAGGGAGGCCACACACCCTGGTAGAGCTCCAGGGAGGCCACACATCCAGGTAGAGCTCCAGGGATGCCACACACCCAGGTAGAGCTCCAGGGAGGCCACACACCCTGGTAGAACTCCATGGAGGCCACACACCCAGGAAGAGCTCCAGGGAGGCCACACACGCTGGTAGAGCTCCAGGGAGGCAACACATCCAGGTAGAGCTCCAGGCAGGCCACACATCCTGGTCGAGCTCCAGGGAGGCCACACAACCAGGTAGAGCTCCAGAGAGGCCACACACCCTGGTAGAGCTCCAGGGGGGCCACACATTCAGGTAGAGCTCAGGGAGGCCACACACCCAGGTAGAGCTCCAGGGTGGCCACACATCCAGGTAGAGCTCCAGGGAAGCCACACACACTGGTACAGCTCCAGGTAGGCCACACACCCTGGTAGAGCTCCAGGGAGGCCACTCACCCAGGTAGAGCTCCAGGGAGGCCACACACCCTGGTAGAGCTCCAGGAAGGCCACACACCCAGGTAGAGCTCCAGGGAGGCCACACACCCTGGTAGAGCTCCAGGGAGGCCACACACCCAGGTAGAGCTCCAGGGATGCCACACATCCTGGTAGAGCTCCAGGGAGGCCACACCCAGGTAGAGCTCCAGGGTGGCCACACACCCAGGTAGAGCTCCAGGGAGGCCACACACCCAGGTAGAGCTCCAGGGAGGCCACGCACCCAGGTAAAGCTCCAGGGAGGCCACACACCCAGGTAGAGCTCCAGGGAGGCCACACATCCTGTTAGAGCTCAAGCGAGGCCACACACCCAGGTAGAGCTCCAGGGAGGCTACACACCCAGGTAGAGCTCCAGGGAGGCCACACACCCTGGTAGAGCTCCAGGGAGGCCACACACCCAGGTAGAGCTCCAGGGAGGCCAGACACACCCTGTTAGAGCTCCAGGGAGGCCACACACCCTGGTAGAGATCCAGGGAGGCCATACACCCTGGTAGAGCTCCAGGGAGGCCACACACCCTGGTAGAGCTCCAGGGAGGCCACTGACCCAGGTAGAGCTCCAGGGAGGCCACACACCCTGGTAGAGCTCCAGGGAGGCCAGACACACCCTGGTAGAGCTCCAGGAAGGCCAGACACACCCTGGTAGAGCTCCAGGGAGGCCAGACACACCCTGGTAGAGCTCCAGGGAGGCCAGACACACCCTGGTTGAGCTCCAAGGAGGCCAGACACACCCTGGTAGAGCTCCAGGGAGGCCAGACACACCCTGGTAGAGCTCCAGGGAGGCCAGACACACCCTGGTAGAGCTCCAGGAAGGACACACACCCAGGTAGAGCTCCAGGGAGGCCACACATCCAGGTTGAGCTCAAGGGATGCCACACACCCAGGTAGAGCTCCAGGGAGGCCACACACCCTGGTAGAGCTCCAGGGAGGCCACACACCCAGGAAGAGCTCCAGGGAGGCCACACACGCTGGTAGAGCTCCAGGGAGGCAACACAAAAAGGGTGACAGACAAGAGGCACTGAACTTCAGGCCAGTGTCCTTAACTTGTATACCATGCAAGATGATGGAGAAGATTGTGAGAAAAAACCTAGTAACACATCTAGAGAGAAGAGACTTCGTGACAACCCATCAACATGGGTTCAGGGAGGGTAAATCTTGCCTTACAGGCTTGATAGAATTCTACGATCAGGTGACAAAGATTAAGCAAGAAAGAGAAGGGTGGGCGGACTGCATTTTTTTGGACTGTCGGAAAGCCTTTGACACAGTACCCCATAAAAGGTTGATGCATAAGCTGGAGAAACAGGCAGGAGTAACAGGTAGGGCGCTCCAGTGGATAAGGGAGTACCTAAGCAATAGGAAGCAGAGAGTTACAGTGAGGGGTGAGACCTCAGACTGGCGTGAAGTCACCAGTGGAGTCCCACAGGGCTCTGTACTTGGACCTATCCTGTTTCTGATATACGTAAATGATCTCCTAGAGGGTATAGACTCATTCCTCTCAATGTTTGCTGACGACGCCAAAATTATGAGAAGGATTAAGACAGAGGAGGACAGCTTGAGACTTCAAGAAGACCTGGACAAGCTGCAGGAATGGTCGAACAAATGGCTGTTAGAGTTTAACCCAAGCAAATGTAATGTAATGAAGATAGGGGTAGGAAGCAGGAGACCAGATACAAGGTATCATTTGGGAGATGAAATACTTCAAGAGTCAGAGAGAGAGAAAGACCTGGGGGTTGATATCACGCCAGACCTGTCCCCTGAAGCTCATATCAAGAGGATAACATCAGCATATGCCAGGTTGGCTAACATAAGAACGGCCTTTAGAAACTTGTGTAAGGAATCTTTCAGAACATTATATACCACATATGTCAGACCAATCCTGGAGTATGCGGCTCCAGCATGGAGTCCCTATCTAGTCAAGCATAAGACTAAACTGGAAAAGGTTCAAAGGTTTGCCACCAGACTAGTACCCGAGCTGAGAGGTATGAGCTACGAGGAGCGACTGCAGGAATTAAACCTCACTTCGTTGGAAGACAGAAGAGTTAGGGGGGACATGATCACCACATTCAAGATTCTCAGGGGAATCGACAGGGTTGATAAAGACAGGCTGTTTAACACAAGGGGCACACGCACTAGGGGACACAGGTGGAAACTGAGTGCCCAAATGAGCCACAGAGATATTAGAAAGAACTTTTTTAGTGTCAGAGTGGTTGACAAATGGAATGCATTAGGAAGCGATGTGGTGGAGGCTGACTCCATACACAGTTTCAAGTGTAGATATGATAGAGCCCAATAGGCTCAGGAAACTGTACACCTGTTGATTGACGGTTGAGAGGCGGGACCAAAGAGCCAGAGCTCAACCCCCGCAAGCACAACTAGGTGAGTACTAGGTGAGTACATCCAGGTAGAGCACCAGGGAGGCCACACATCCTGGTCGAGCTCCATGGAGGCCACACACCCAGGTAGAGCTCCAGGGAGGCTACACACCCTGGTAGAGCTCCAGGGAGGCCACACACATAGGTAGAGCTCCAGGGAGGCCACACATCCAGGTAGAACTCCAGGGAGGCCACACATCCAGGTAGAGATCCAGGGTGGCCACACATCCAGGTAGAGCTCCAGAGAGGCCACACACCCTGGTACAGCTCCAGGGAGGCCACACACCCTGGTAGAGCTCCAGGGAGGCCACTCACCCAGGTAGAGCTCCAGGGAGGCCACACACCCTGGTAGAGCTCCAGGAAGGCCACACACCCAGGTAGAACTCCAGGGAGGCCACAAACCCTGGTAGAGCTCCAGGGGGGGCCACACACCCTGGTAGAGCTCCAGGGAGGCCACACACCCAGGTAGAGCTCCAGGGAGGCCACACACCCAGGTAGAGCTCCAGGGAGGCCACACACCCAGGTAGAGCTCCAGGGATGCCACACACCCAGGTAGAGCTCCAGGGAGGCCACACACCCTGGTAGAGCTCCGGGGAGGCCACACATCCAGGTAGAGCTCCAGGGAGGCCACACACCCTGGTAGAGCTCCTGGGAGACCACACATCCAGGTAGAGCTCCAGGGAGGCCACACACCCTGGTAGAGCTCCAGGAAGGCCACACATCCAGGTAGAGCTCCAGGGAGGCCAGACACACCCTGGTAGAGCTCCAGAGAGGCCACACACCCAGGTAAAGCTGCAGGGAGGCCAGACACAATCTGGTAGAGCTCCAGGGAGGCCATACACCCTGGTAGAGCTCCAGGGAGGCCACACACCTTCGTAGAGCTCCAGGGAGGCCACTCACCCAGGTAGAGCTCCAGGGAGGCCACACACCCTGGTAGAGCTCCAGGGAGGCAAGACACACCCTAGAAGAGCTCGAGGGAGGCCAGACACACCCTGGTAGAGCTCCAGGGAGGCCAGACACACCCTGGTAGAGCTCCAGGGAGGCCACACACGCTGGTAAGGCTCCGGGGAGGCAACACATCCAGGTAGAGCTCCAGGGAGGCCACACACCCTGGTAGAGCTCCAGGGAGGTCACACATCCAGGTAGAGCTCCAGGGATGCCACACACCCAGGTAGAGCTCCGGGGAGGCCACACACCCTGGTAGAGCTCCAGGGAGGCCACACACCCAGGAAGAGCTCCAGGGAGGCCACACGCGCTGGTAGAGCTCCAAGGAGGCAACACATCCAGGTAGAGCTCCAGGGAGGCCACACATCCTGGTCGAGCTCCAGGGAGGCCACACAACCAGGTAGAGCTCCAGGGAGGCCACACACCCTGGTAGAGCTCCAGGGGGCAACACATCCAGGAAGAGCTCCAGGGAGGCCACACACCCAGGTAGAGCTCCAGGGAGGCCACACATCCAGGTAAAGCTCCAGGGAGGCTACACATCCAGGTAGAGCTCCAGGGAGGCCACACATCCAGGTAGAGCTCCAGGGTGGCCACACATCCAGGTAGAGCTCCAGGGAGGCTACACATCCAGGTAGAGCTCCTGGGAGGCCACACACCCTGGTAGAGCTCCAGGGAGGCCACACACCCAGGAAGAGCTCCAGGGAGGCCACACATCCAGGTAGAGCTCCAGGGAGGCTACACATCCAGGTAGAGCTCCAGGGAGGCCACACATCCAAGTAGAGCTCCAGGGTGGCCACACATCCAGGTAGAGCTCCAGGAAGGCCACACACCCTGGTACAGCTCCAGGGAGGCCACACACCCTGGTAGAGCTCCAGGGAGGCCACTCACCCAGGTAGAGCTCCAGGGAGGCGAGACACAACCTGGTAGAGCTCCAGGGAGGCCAGACACACCCTGGTAGAGCTCCACGGAGGCCACACACGCTGGTAGAGCTCCAGGGAGGCAACAGATCCAGGTAGAGCTCTAGAGAGGCCACACATCCTGGTCGAGCACCAGGGAGGCCACACACCCAGGTAGAGCTCCAGGGATGCCACACACCCAGGTAGAGCTCCAGGGAGGCCACACACGCTGGTAGAGCTCCTGGGAGACCACACATCCAGGTAGAGCTCCAGGGAGGCCACACACCCTGGTAGAGCTCCAGGGAGGCCACACATCCAGGTAGAGCTCCAGGAATGCCACACACCCAGGTAGAGCTCCAGCGAGGCCACACCCTGGTAGAGCTCCAGGGATGCCACACACCCAGGTAGACCTCCAGGGAGGCCACACACCCAGGAAGAGCTCCAGGGAGGCCACACACGCTGGTAGAGCTCCAAAGAGGCAACACATCCAGGTAGAGCTCCAGGGAGGCCACACATCTTGGTCGAGCTCCATGGAGCCCACACACCCAGGTAGAGCTCCAGGGAGGCCACACACACCTGGTAGAGCTCCAGGGGGCAACACATCCAGGTAGAGCTCCAGGGAGGCCACACACCCAGGTAGAGCTTCAGGGAGGCCACACATCCAGGTAGAGCTCCATGGAGGCTACACATCCAGGTAGAGCTCCAGGGAGGCCACACATCCAGGTAGAGGTCCAGTGTGGCCACACATCCAGGTAGAGCTCCAGGGAGGCCACACACCCTGGTACAGCTCCAGGGAGGCCACACACCCTGGTAGAGCTCCAGGGAGGCCACTCACCCAGGTAGAGCTCCAGGGAGGCCACACACCCTGGTAGAGCTCCAGGATGGCCACACACACCCAGGTAGAGCTCCAGGGAGCCCACACCCTGGTAGAGCTCCAGGGAGGCCACACACCCTGGTAGAGCTCCAGGGAGGCCACACACCCAGGTAGAGCTCCAGGGAGGCCACACACCCAGGTAGAGCTCCAGGGAGGCCACACACCCAGGTAGAGCTCCAGGGATGCCACACATCCTGGTAGAGCTCCAGGGAGGCCACACACACAGGTAGAGCTCCAGGGAGGCCACACACCCAGGTAGAGCTCCAGGGAGGCCACACACCCAGGTAGAGCTCCAGGGAGGCCACACACCAAGGTAAAGCTCCAGGGAGGCCACACACCCAGGTAGAGCTCCAGGGAGGCCACACACCCTGGAGCTCCAGGGAGGCCACACACCCTGGAGCTCCAGGGAGGCCACCCGGGGCCAGGTAGCCTGGTGGATAGCGTGCAGGACTTGTAATTCTGTGGCGCGGGTTCGATTCCCGCACCCGGCAGAAACAAATGGGCAAAGTTTCTTTCACCCTGAATGCCCCTGTTACCTAGCAGTAAATAGGTACCTGGGAGTTAGTCAGCTGTCACGGGCTGCTTCCTGGGGTGTGTGTGTGTGTGGTGTGGGAAAAAAAAAAAAAAAAAGTAGTTGGTGTAGTTAGTAACAGTTGATTGACAGTTGAGAGGCGGGCCGAAAGAGCAAAGCTCAACCCCCGTAAAAATACAACTACAACTAAGTGAATACACCCTGGTAGAGCTCCAGGGAGGCCACACACCCAGGTAAAGCTCCAGGGAGGCCAGACACACACTGGTAGAGCTCCAGGGAGGCCATACACCCTGGTAGAGCTCCAGGGAGGCCACACACCCTGATAGAGCTCCAAGGAGGCCAGACACGCTGGTAGAGCTCCAAGGAGGCAACACATCCATCTAGAGCTCCAGGGAGGCCATACACCCTGGTAGAGTTCCAGGGAGGCCACACACCCAGGAAGAGCTCCAGGGAGGCCACACACGCTGGTATAGCTCCAAGGAGGCAACACATCCAGGTAGAGCTCCAGGGAGGTAACACATCCTGGTCGAGCTCCAGGGAGGCCACACACCCAGGTAGAGCTCCAAGGAGGCCACCCACCCTGGTAGAGCTCCAGGTGGGCAACACATCCAGGTAGAGCTCCAGGGAGGCCACACACCCAGGTAGAGCTCCAGGGAGGCCACACATCCAGGTAGAGCCCCAGGGAGGCTACACATCCAGGTAGAGCTCCAGGAAGGCCACACATCCAGGTAGAGCTCCAGGCTGGCCACACATCCAGGTAGAGCTCCAGGGAGGCCACACACCCTGGTACAGCTCCAGGGAGGCCACACACACTGGTAGAGCTCCAGGGAGGCCACTCACCCAGGTAGAGCTCCAGGGAGGCCACACACTTTGGTAGAGCTCCAGGAAGGCCACACACCCTGGTAGAGCTCCAGGGAGGCCACACACCCTGGTAGAGCTCCAGGGAGGCCACACACCCAGGTAGAGCTCCAGGGAGGCCACACACCCAGGTAGAGCTCCAGGGAGGCCACACACCCAGGTAGAGCTCCAGGGATGCCACACATCCTGTTAGAGCTCCAGGGAGGCCACACACCCAGGTAGAGCTCCAGGGAGGCAACACACCCAGGTAGAGCTCCAGGGAGGCCACACACCCAGGTAGAGCTCCAGGGAGGCCACACACCCAGGTAAAGCTCCAGGGAGGCCACACACCCAGGTAGAGCTCCAGGGAGGCCACACATCCTGTTAAAGCTCAAGGGAGGCCACACACCCAGGTAGAGCTCCAGGGAGGCCACACACCCAGGTAGAGCTCCAGGGAGGCCACACACCCTGGTAGAGCTCCAGGGAGGAAACACACCCAGGTAGAGCTCCATTGAGGCCAGACACACCCTGGTAGAGCTCCAGGGAGGCCACACACCCTGGTAGAGCTCCAGGGAGGCCACACACCCTGGTAGAGCTCCAGGGAGGCCACTCACGCTGGTAGAGCTCCAGGGAGGCCACACATCCTGGTAGAGCTCCAGGGAGGCCAGACACACCCTGGTAGAGCTCCAGCGAGGCCACACAATCAGGTAAAGCTCCAGGGAGGCCAGACACACCCTGGTAGAGCTCCAGGGAGGCCATACACCCTGGTAGATCTCCAGGGAGGCCATACACCCTGGTAGAGCTCCAGGGAGGCCAGACACACCCTGGTAGAGCTCCAGGGAGGCCAGACACACCCTGGTAGAGCTCCAGGGAGGCCAGACACACCCTGGTAGAGCTCCAGGGAGGCCAGACACACCCTGGTAGAGCTCCAGGGAGGCCAGACAAACCCAGGTAGAGCTCCAGGGAGGCCAGACACACTCTGGTAGAGCTCCAGGGAGGCCATACACCCCGGTAGAGCTCCAGGGAGGCCACACACCCAGGTAGAGCTCCAGGGAGTCCACTCACCCAAGTAGAGCTCCAAGGAGGCCACACACCCTGGTAGAGCTCCAGGGATGCCACTCACCCTGGTAGAGCTCCAGGGAGGCCACTCCCCCAGGTAGAGCTCCAGGGAGGCCACACACCCTGATAGAGCTCCAGGGAGGCCACACACCCAGGTAGAGCTCCAGGGAGGCCACACACCCTGGTAGAGCTCCAGGGAGGCCACTCACCCAGGTAGAGCTCCAGGGAGGCCACACACCCTGGTAGAGCTCCAGGGAGGCCACTCACCCAGGTAGAGCTCCAGGGAGGCCACACACCCCTGGTAGAGCTCCAGGGAGGCCACTCACCATGGTAGAGCTCCAGGGAGGCCACTCACCATGGTAGAGCTCCAGGGAGGCCACACACCCTGGTAGAGCTCCAGGGAGGCCACTCATCTTGGTAGAGCTCCAGGGAAGACACACACCCTGGTAGAGCTCCAGGGAGGCCATACACACCCTGGTAGAGCTCCAGGGAGGCCAGACACACCCTGGTAGAGATCCAGGGAGGCCACTCACCCAGGTAGAACTCCAGGGAGGCCACACACCCTGGTAGAGCTCCAGGGAGGCCAGACACACCCTGGTAGAGCTCCAGGGAGGCCAGACACACCCTGG
>WNGS01161473.1:17183-29588 GCA_020271785.1 Procambarus virginalis | reverse complement strand
GATACACATGTGTAGTCCCAAAATCCAACTTGTCTACCCTGCTCCTGTCCATTATTATATGTGGATGGGCCATCATGGTGGCGAAGTGCGGGGAATCCGTGTTTTTGACGCCGGATATATATATATAATTGACGCTCTAAGCCGCGGATATATAATAAATTGGAACCCGATATATATAAATTGGATTATATTATAATTTATAAATATAATTGGATATATATAAATTGGATTATAATATATAAATTGAATATCTATATTTTGGACCGGTATATTATAAATTGACCCTCATAAATCTCGGATTTGGACCCGATATATATATATATATAGATAGATAGATATATAATATATATATATTATAACCTATCTTACCTAACCTAACTTAACCTAACTTAACCTGCATAACTTAACCTAACTTAACCTGCATAACTTAACCTAACTTAACCTAACATAACTTACCTAACCTAACTTAGCTTGCATAACCTAACCTAATGTAACCTAACTTAACTTGCATAACCTAACTTAACTTGCATAACCTAACTTAAAGTAAATTACTTAATGTATACTTACATACTCAAACTGATGTAACCTAACTTACTTAGTCCAACCAGACATGACCTAACTTACATAAATATTCCTGCTTGTCTTTTGTGTTTCGTCAATCAATGTCTCATATTCATTTACTCGTTTCAAGGGTTAATTTCTCAAATGGTCATTTTTGCATTTCAAGTGTTATTTGTTAAAGATTGGGTGTTTAAGCATTTCAAAGGATTTTTGTTATATATGGGCATTTACTAGTTTCAAGGGTTAATTTCCAAAATGGTAATTTTTGCATTTCAAGGGTTATTTGTTAAAGTTCATCAAGTTGGTCATAAGTTGTATTCTTTATGTTTGTTATAATTTGTTCCTAGTTTTACCCCATTAACCTAACCTCTTGTAGTCTTAGTGTATTTATTAGGCTTTACCATATGTTCTTATTTCCCACCCTTTAGGTTAAGTTAGGTTTAGCTAGGTTAGGTTAAGTTAGGTAATTTACATTAAGTTTGGATAGGTAAGGTTAGGTTATGCAAGTTAAGTTAGGTTAGGTTATGCAAGTTAAGTTAGGTTAGGTAAGTTAGGTTAGGTAAGTTAGGTTAGGTTAAGTTAGGTAATTTACGTTAAGTTAGGATAGGTAGGTAAGGTAAGTTAGGTTAGGCTAGGTTTGGATAGGTAAGTAAGGTTAGGATGTGTAAGTTAGGTTAGATTAGGTTATGTTATGCAAGTTATGATAGGTAAGTTAGGTTAGGTAAGGTAAGGTAAGGTAAGTTAGGTTAGGTTAATTTAGGAGAGGTTAGGTAAGTTTGGTTAGGTTAAGATAGGATAGGTTAAGTTAGGTTAGGTAAGTTAGGTTAGGGTTAGTTAGGTTAGGGTAAGCTAGGTTAGGTTTAGGAATGTTATGTTAACTAAGTAACATTGGGTAGGGAGGATAGGTTAGGTAGGTTTAAGCAGTGTTGTACAGAGAACAGTTTTAAAGGTAAAGTGTCTAAGAAAATATATTTTAACAGAAGTGCATGTTTGATATGAAAAGCTGAACTAGTTACATTTTGGAGAGAAATTTTATGCCTGAAGATGTCTTAGAGAACAACATTGATGTCTTAAAGTATAACTTGTTGAAAGAAGGAGAGTTTCTTTGATGAACATAGATATCTTAGAGAACAACTTTAGATGAACGAAGGTGAGTTAGAGATCACCTTTGATGACTGCGAGAATAACTTTGATGAACGAAGATATCTTATAGATCAACTTTGATAGCTCTGGGAATATGTTTTATGACTTAGAGAACAACTTTGATGAAAGAAGATGTCTTAGAAAGCTTCTCCGATGAACGAAAGGTTACTTAGAGAATAACATTTGATGACTGAGATTAACTTTTGATGACAGCTTAATTTTAATGTCTCTGGGAATAACTTTTATGACTTAGAGAATGACTTTGATGAATGAAAGTGACTTGGAAATTACCTTTGATGTCTGAGAATAACTTTTGGAATGACTATGGGAATGACTTTGATGTCATAGAGAATAACTTTTGATGACATTGAGAATAACTTTGATGTCTTAGAGAATAACTTTAGATGTCTCTGAGAATAACTTTTATGAACGAAGATGTCTGAGATTAACTTTTGATAGCTCAGAATAACTTTTGTGGACATGAGAATATCTTTTGGATAACTCTGAGAATAACTTTGATGTCTTTGAAAACAACTTTGATGTCTTTGAGTAAGTCCTTGATGTCTCGATAAGTGTCTTTGATGTCTTGATAAGTGTCTTTGATGTCTTGATAAGTGTCTTTGATGTCTCGAGAGGTGTCTTTGATTTCTTGAAGAGTAACTTTGTGTCTCTGAGAGTGTCTTTGGCGTCTTGAAGCTAGAGCACCTTTGACTATTTTTTCTTACTCATTGAGGTAACTCATTGTAACTAACACTGTTAGTTACAAAAGTGTAGAACGATGGTCCATTTGACTATTTTTAGTTGAGGAAAGACAAGAAATATGATGACGGAGACTATTTTTTCGTGCTCCACAGAGTATAATGTCAGTTAAGAACAACGATGAAAGATATCTTTAGCTATTTTTTCTTACTTGACGAAACATAACGGCTGTTAAGAAATGATGAACAAGACTATTTTCACTTGAGAGACGATAGATAAAGTTAGTTATAAACAGCGTTGGAAAGTTTCCTTTGACAATTATTTAGCTAAGAGAAAAGCCATTTAGTTAAAACATTGTTGAACGAGGCTAATCCTGACTATTTTTAGTTGATTGGATAATAAATTTAGTTGAGAAATGACGAAAGTGACTATGTTTTAGTTGACTGACGAATGATTTTAATTAAGGAACGTTAAGTAAAGAATGTTTTGGTACATTTGATTTTTAAAGAATATGGTGAACATAGAGAACATATGGGGAACATGGCAAATAACATAGAAAAACATGTAAGAAAAGTTAATGAATACAGTGAACATGAATACTGAGTATAAAAGTTGTACAGAGAATATGCGATGAACATGAAAACATAGAAAATATGACTAGAATTTGTAGACAACATCATGAGACTAAGAGAAAGATCATAGAAAAAATGGAGATACTTGTGAAAATATGATCTGAATGGGCTGTGAACATTTGAAGAACATGGAGTGAACATGGAAAACAAGGATGAGTATATGAAGAACGCAGTAAATATAGAGAAAATATGCAAATACAGTACGATTATTGAAGGTTTGGATAAGATAGGGATGAGAAGGTAAGGGAGGGAAAGGGTAAGGTGAGATTTTGACCGTGTGATTATTGCTTACTTGGGTAAACAAAAGGTATTGAAGGTAAGGTGTTATATGACCGTGTGAATATTACAGAGCTGAGTACAAAAAGGGTATTAAAGGTAATGATGTTTACTTTGCTACACTGGAGAGGGGCTTGATCAGAAATAATTTGATGAACATTGAACTAAGGTGGGGGACAAGAGCTCGAGCTCAGTAACTGACTTGATCTTATTTACTGGGTCCAAAATACAGCGGGTTTAAATATCAGGGAAATTAGTCTGTTAGTAAAGAAGTTACGGGGATAAACTAAGGCTGAGGACAAGAGCTGGAGCTTGCTTACTGATATTATATATTTCACTGCGTCTGAAATATGAATGTTTAAAATTTCAGGGAAATTGATAGTTTAATATTGAGACTACACTTATAAATGAGGACTCTTAACAAATTTTGGTCTGGAAACGGTCTCTGATGAAAATTGGTCTCTGAATATTTCTGGGCTCAAACTGAACTCTATTAATTTTTGGTCTTTATTGGACTCTGATGATAATTGGTTCGAAAATGGACTCTGACGAATTTTGCTCACAAAGTGGCCTCTGACTAATTTTCGTAGATTACAGAACTGAATATTTCGGGAACAAACTGGACTCTGAATATTTTTGGCACAAACTGGACTTTGAATATTTTAGGGCACAAACTGGATTCTGAAGAAATTTGCTCACAAAGTGGACTCTGAACAATTTAGGTTAACAACAGGACTCTGTTAATTTTCATGGTAAAACTTGACTGATTATTTTCAGTTATAAACTGGACTCTGATGAAATTTGAGCTTTAAACTGTCTCTGACTATTTTTTGGGTCTTTACAGTTGAAACAGCCGTAAATGGTTATAAAACTTAAAGTCATGACTGAGATGTCTGCTTTCCTTAACAAAACGTTTAAGACAATATTCTCTGAAAATGGTCTTTTTACAAAATTTGGCCATAAACATATAAATAAACTTCTATGATTATTTGAAAACTCTGAAACATTTTCTTAAAACTGAACTCTGAAAAATTTGAATTTTCCCCATAAGAACTGTTAACAAACTTCTATGACATTATTTTCATCATAAGAACTCTTAACAAACTTTTAAAATCTCAGAAATTATTTTCCTTATGAGAATTCCCTAATTCCAAATCAGTGACTGGCCAAATTCACCTAGAATCCCTGACGCTCCAGCATCCTCTTCCCTAATCTACCTGGAACCCCTGACACTCCAGCGTCCTCTTCCCTAATCTACCTGGATCCCCTGAAGCTCCAGCGTCCTCTTCCCTAATCTACCTGGAACCCCTGACGCTCCAGCGTCCTCTTCCCTAATCTACCTGGAACCCCTGACACTCCAGCGTCCTCTTCCCTAATCTACCTGGAACCCCTGAAGCTCCAGCGTCCTCTTCCCTAATCTACCTGGAACCCCTGACGCTCCAGCGTCCTCATCCCTAATCTACCTGGAACCCCTGACGCTCCAGCGTCCTCTTCCCTAATCTACCTGGAACCCCTGACGCTCCAGCGTCCTCATCCCTAATCTACCTGGAACCCCTGACGCTCCAGCATCCTCTTCCCTAATCTACCTGGAACCCCTGACGCTCCAGCGTCCTCATCCCTAATCTACCTGGAACCCCTGACGCTCCAGCGTCCTCTTCCCTAATCTACCTGGAACCCCTGACGCTCCAGCGTCCTCTTCCCTAATCTACCTGGAACCCCTGACGCTCCAGCGTCCTCATCCCTAATCTACCTGGAACCCCTGACGCTCCAGCGTCCTCTTCCCTAATCTACCTGGAACCCCTGACGCTCCAGCGTCCTCTTCCCTAATCTACCTGGAACCCCTGACGCTCCAGCGTCCTCTTCCCTAATCTACCTGGAACCCCTGACACTCCAGCGTCCTCATCCCTAATATACCTGGAACCCCTGACGCTTCAGCGTCCTCTTCCCTAATCTACCTGGAACCCCTGGCGCTCCAGCGTCCTCTTCCCTAATCTACCTGGAACCCCTGGCGCTCCAGCGTCCTCATCCCTAATCTACCTGGAACCCCTGGCGCTCCAGCGTCCTCATCCCTAATCTACCTGGAACCCCTGACGCTCCAGCGTCCTCTTCCCTAATCTACCTGGAACCCCTGACGCTCCAGCGTCCTCATCCCTAATCTACCTGGAACCCCTGACGCTCCAGCGTCCTCTTAAATGTGTGAATTGAAAACGGGCAAAATGTATCCGTAAAATTTCCTACTTATTTTCCCCATAAGAACTTTTAACAAACTTCTAAAATCTCAGAAATTACTTTCCTCATAAGAATTCCTTAATTCCAAATCTGTGACTGCCCAAATTCACCTGAAAACCCTGACGCTCCAGCGTCCTCTTCCCTCGAAAATAAAAAAGGGACGCTGGAGCATCATCCCTATTACTGACGGTGGCCAAGGGTATGGTGTGGGCGTCACATTGTGGTGACGGTGGCCAAGGTTATGGTGTGTCACACTGTGGTGACGGTTATCTTGAGATGATTTCGGGGCTTTTGTGTCCCCGCGGCCCGGTCCTCGACCACGCTTCCTCCCCCCCAGGAAGCAGCCTGTGACAGCTGACTAACACTCAGGTACCTATTTTACTGCCAGGTAACAGGAGCGTAGGGTGAAAGAAACTCTGCCCATTGTTTCTTGTTGGAGCCCGGGATCGAACCCGGGACCACAGGATCACAAGTTCAGTGTGCTGTCCGGTCGACCAACCGGCTCCTACGGTGGTCAAGGTTATGGTGTATGCGTCACGCTGTGGTTGATGACGAAAGCCAATGTTATGGTGTGAGCGTCACACTGTGGGTGGTGACGGTTGCCAAGGTTTTAGTGAGCGCGTCACACTGTGGGTGGTGACGGTGGCCAAGGTCATGTTTGAGCGTCACACTCTGGTGGTGACGATGGCCAAGGTTATTGTGTGAGCGTCACAGTGTGGAGACAGCGGCCAGGGATATAGTGTGAGCGCCACACTGTGGTGACGGTGGCCAATGTTATGGTATGAGCGTCACACTGTGGTTGGTGACGGTGGCGAAGGTTATGGTGTGAGCGTCACACTGTGGGTGTGCTGAAGCATACATGGTCTGCTTGAAGCACGTGCCTGTGAGTAGGGTCAGAAACAGGACCACTGTAGAAAGAGAACGCAGACGAGGATACAGGAGAAGGATAAAATAACGGAAATGCCTAGGCAGACACGTCTATCACAAGAAAGAAAAATAAATCTAAACAGGGAGATCGAAGAAATAAAACAAACGTTGAAGCGATCTTACGAGTCTGAGGAATTGGAATTGGAACAGAAAGCTCTACAAGAGATAAAGAAAAATCCAAAATATTTTTTCACATACACAAAATCAAAATCAAAAACCTCCACTAGTATTGGACCTTTAATTACAACTGAAGGTACGTTCACAGAGGACGACAAAGGAAATTAGTGAAATTCTAAGAAGCCAGTATGAGGCTATGTTTAGAACACCAATAAACAACATGAAAGTTGATGGATCCAGTTTCTTTATGAATGACATTCAAGATGCAGATAATATAATTTATATTAACATATACTCGGAAGACTTTGAAAGAAAAATTGATAATATGCCCATGCACTGAGCTTCTGGGCCGGGCTCGTGGAATTCAATATTCATTAAGAAATGTAAAGTAGCGCAAGCGCTCAGCATAACATGGAGAAAGAGCCTGGATACAAGGGAGATACCAGCTGCACTTAAATCAGCAGATATAGCTCCTCTGCACAAGGGGGGTAGTAAAACCTTGGCAAAAAAAATTATAGACCAGTTGCACTAACATCACACATAATGAAAGTTTTTGAAAGAGTGATTAGGAATCAAGAATCTAGTTTTATAGAAGATAATGAACTACACAACCTAGGACAACATGGATTTTGAGCGGGAAGATCCTGTCTGTCACAGTTAAAAGGGCGTTACTGTGGAAAACTAAAGTTGCTGTTCAATGTCAACCATTATTTTTGACTAGTTGTATATGAAAAGGGCTGCAATTGTTCTAAGTTTCAGTGCTGTAGCCTAAATAGTAAGGGAGACTTTTAATTTTTTTCAACGAATTTTACACATTTTCAAGTGTAAATAAACAAACACACCTTTCAGATATAATCATTCTATGATACTTTTCTGACACATTAGCATATAATAAAGGATCAGTATGAGGGGAGATTTTCCAAAACGTCTTTAGTTTTCCTAATACAAATAGTCTAAGTTCCCCCCCAAAATTATGCAAATATATCATGTTTATTGTTATTATAAAATCAATAAATGAACTCAGGATAAAACGCTTCCTTACGATTTTAGAGACATAAACTTTACATATATTGTGTAAGTTTCATGTAAATTGAATAAAAAATGAAAGAGATATGCATTTTCAAGTCATATAAATGTTCAAGTAAGTAAAAAATAAAGTCTAAGGTGTGGCCATCTGTGGCTGAGGTTGACATCAACCAATATCCTCCAAAATTGGCACCCTTACAGATAGGCATACGTGCAGTCAGGTATATAAATTTCATGCAAATCGCCGTATAAACAAAAGAGAGAGATAAAATTAAAAAAGTGCCTTTTTTTTAACTAAATTTTTTTTAATAAAACTCAATATAATTTGTTTTTAATATATGCTGTTGTGATAGCTGAGAGTCATAAACATGATTTCAGTTGACATTTTTGTTTGATAATCGTTTTGACCATTTTGGAATATTTTTGACACATAATTCAATATTTTTTTTCTCCCTTCCTATTTATGCTACGATGCTGAGACTTGGACCACATGAAACCCTTTTCTTATACAACCTGTCAAAAAAGTTTGATTGAAATCGAACGAGTTTTCATTTATTGCATATTTTGGGCAAATTTGGAAATAACGCCCCCTCTGTCACAGTTAAATCAGCAGCAGACAAAATCACAGAAGCTCTAGAAGAAAAGCAAAATGCAGATGTAGTTTACTCAGACTTTGCAAAGGCATTCGACAAATGTGACCCATGTAGTGATAGGACACAAAATGAGGTCAATTGGAATAACTGGTAAAGTAGGACGCTGGATACTCAATTTCCTGTCGAACAGAACACAAAGAGTAACAGTCAATCAAATAAAATCAAGTCCAAGCACAGTCAAAAGCTCTGTACCTCAAAGTACAGTCCTTGCACCACTGCTTTTCCTTATTCTCAAATCAGATATAGACAAAAATACAAGTCACAACTTCGTGTCGTCCTTTGCAGATGACACAAAAATCAGCATGAAAATTACCTTTGCGGAAGACATTGAAAAACTACAAGCAGATATCAACAAAGTTTTCGATTAGGCAGCAGAAAATAACATGATGTTTAACAGTGATAAATTCCAGGTACACAGGTACGGCAAAAATGAGGTTCTGAAACATAATACAAGGTACAAAACACAATCGAATCTGCCCATAGTAGGTAAACAGCATGTCAAGGATTTGGGAATAATGATGCCCGACGACCTAACGTTTAGGGAGCATAACCAAGCAAATATTGCGGCAGCCAGAAAAATGATAGGATGTATTACGAGAACTTTCAAATCCAGGGATACCCTTAACAATGGTTGTACTATTCTAGTAACTTGTATGGTCCCGTCTTGAGTACTGCTCAGTACTCACTTCCCCCTTCAGAGCAGGAGAGATTACTGAAATTGAGGGAATACAGAGAACATATATGGCACGCATAGACGAGATAAAGCACCTAAATTATTGGGATAGTCTCAAAGCTCTCCAAATGTACTCACTAGAAAGGAGACGAGAGAGATACCAAATAATATACACATGGAAAATACTGGAGAGCCAGGTTCGAAATCTACACAGTAAAATAACAACATACTGGAGTGAACGATATGGAAGAAAATGCAGAATAGAACCAGTGAAGAGCAGAGGTGCCATAGGCACATTCAGAGAACACTATAAATATCAGAGGTCCGCGGTTGTTCAACGTCCTCCCAGCGACTATAAGAAATATTGCCGGAACAACTGTGAACATCTTCAGGAGAAAACTAGGCTGCTTTCTAAAAAACGTGTCTGACCAACCGGGCTGTGGTGGGTATGTAAGCCTGCGGGCCGTTCCAAGCAACAGCCTGGTGGACCAAAACTCTCACAAGACAAGCCTGGCCTTGGGCCGGGCTTGGGGAGTAAAAGAACTCCCAGAACCCCATCAAGCAGGTTATGCAAGTTAAATTAGGTTAGTTTAGGTTAAGTTAGGTAATTTACATTAAGTTAGGATAGGTTAAGTTAGGTTAGGTTAAGTTAGGTAATTTATTTTAAGTTACGATAGGTTAGGATAGGTTAAGTTAGGTTAGGTTAGGTTAGGTTGGGTTGGGTTAGGTTAGGAGAGATTAGTTAAGTTAGGATAGGTTAGGTTATGCAAGTTAAGTTAGATTAGGTAAGGTTAGTTTAGACCAGGGAGCCGGTCGGCCGAGCGGACAGCACACTGGACTTGTGATCCTGCGGTCCCGAGTTCGGGCCCGGGCGCCGGCGAGAAACAATGGGCAGAGTTTCTTTCACCTTATGCCCCTGTTACATAGCAGTAAAATAGGTACCTGGGTGTTAGTCAGCTGCCACGGGCTGCTTCCTGGGGGTGGAGGCCTGGTCTAGGACCGGGCCGCGGGGATACTAAAAAGCCCCGAAATCATCTGAAGATAACCTCAAGATAGGTAAGATACGTTAAGTTAGGATATGTTAAGTTAGATATATATTTTAAAAGTGCAAGATTGATATGAAAAGCTGAACTAGTTACATTTGGGAGTGATATTTAATGTCTTAGAGAACAACAGTGATGTTTTAGAGAACAACTTTGATGAACGAAGTTGAGTTTCTTTGATGAACGAAGGTGAGTTAGAGAATAACTTTGATGAATGAAAGTGAGTTAGAGATTACCTTTAGTGATTCTGAGAATAACTTTGATGAACAAAATGGCTTAGAAAGCTTCTCTGATGAACGAATGTGACTTTGAGAATAACTTTGATGACTGAGCTAAACTTATGATGGCTCTGAGAATAACTTTGATGACTGAGATTAACTTTTTGATAGCTCTGAGAATAATTTTGATGAACGAGGATGTCTCAGAAAGCTTCTCTGAATAAAGAAGGTGACTTAGAGAAAAACTTTTGAAGACCCTGAGAAGAACCTTTGATGTCTTAGAGAATAACTTTGATGAACGAAGATGTCTTAGAGAGCTTTTCTGATGAACGAAGGTGTCTTAGAGAGCTTCTCTGATGAACGAAGGTGACTTAGAGAATAACTTTTGATGACTCTGAGAATAACTTTGATGTCTCTGAGAATAACTTTTGATGACTCAGATAATAACTTTGAAGACAGTATCTTGAGTAGTATTTTTATGTCTTTGAGTGCGTTATTGATGTCTTTGATTGTATCTTTGATGTCTCTGAGTGTCTCATTGACTATATTTTTTCTTACTCCAAAAAGTATATATATATATATTTTTTTTTAGATATATACAAGAGTTGTTACATTCTTGTACAGCCACTAGTACGCGTAGCGTTTCGGGCAGGTCCCTGGAATACGATCCCCGCCGCGAAGAATCGTTTTATCATCCAAGTACACATTTTCACTGTTGCGTTAAAGAGAGGCTACAGTTAAGGAATTGCGCCCAGTAAATCCTCCCCGGCCAGGATACGAACCCATGACATAGCGCTCGCGGAACACCAGGCGAGTGTCTTACCACTACAGCACGGAGACTGTTAAACTACACCACGGAGACTGGAGACTGTTTTAGTTAAGAAGAGTGTTGAAAGATACCCTTTGCCTATTTTTGTACTTTAAGAAGTATACTGTTAGTTAAGAAAGTATTGAACGAAGCTACACAGGACAAGAAAAGATGATGAACGTGGATATTTCAGTTAGTTGACAAGTAATTTTTAGTTAAGAAATTAAAAGAAATGTTTGTCTTGGTACATTTGGTACTGAATTAAGTGCAGATTTGTTTAAGAACAGTGTTGTGTAGAACGTTCTGAAAACATGGAGAACAAGAATATTAAGTGTAAAAGTTGTACAGGGAATATGTGATGAACATGAAACATGAAAATAACACATAGACATGACTTGTGAAGAACATGCTTAGAACATTGAGAACATGATATTGAATATAAAAGTTGTACAGAAACATGAGGTGAACATGAAAACATGACAAAAGAACACAGTGAATTTTGGGGCATATGAACTTGCAGAGAACATGAAAATATGATAAGACACTAGAAAATATAATTAGAATGTTCAGAGAACGTTATGAGAATATGACAAAGATTACAGAAAAAATGGAGAAAGTGGTTGAAAATATAAACTGAGATGCTGTGAACATTTGCAGAACATGAGTGGGTGAACACCGAAAACACAGATGAGAATGCTAAGAACATAGTGAGTATAGTGAAAATGTTCAAATACAGTAGGATTATTGACGGTTTGGGTAAGTTGGGTTAATGGGCGAGATGAAGGGAGGAAGGTAAAGGGGGTGAGGGCAAGATGAGGGGGGAAGGTACAGGGGGTGAGGGCAAGATGAAGGGGGGAAGGTACAGGGGGTGGTGGCTAAGATGAAGGGAGGAAGTGTACAGGGGGTGAGGGCAAGATGAAGGGAGGAAGGTAAAGGGGGTGAGGGCAAGATGAAGGGGGGAAGGTACAGGGGGTGAGGGCAAGATGAAGGGGGGAAGGTACAGGGGGTGAGGGCAAGATGAAGGGGGGAAGGTACAGGGGTGAGGGCAAGATGAAGGGGGGGAAGGTACAGGGGGTGAGGGCAAGATGAGGGGGGAAGGTACAGGGGGTGAGGGCAAGATGAAGGGGGAGTAGGGGAGAGGTAAGAGAGGGGAAGATAAGGAATGAAAGGTAAGGGGTGTGGGGAGGTAAGGGGGAGACATGTAAGGGGAGATAAAGGCGAAAGGGAGTTGGGGAAGGTAGGGAGGTAAGGGTGAGGGAATATTGGATGAGGAGGTAAGGGAGGGGAAAAGGTATAAGGTGTTTATTTGAATGTGTAATTATTGCTTAGTTGCGTAAACAAAAGGTATTTAAGGTAAGGTGTCATCCAAGATGCTAAGATGTGAATGTTAGCTCGTTAGT
>WNGS01161471.1:38513-49804 GCA_020271785.1 Procambarus virginalis | reverse complement strand
CTTGAGAGATCATGCACAAAGTCACGTAGGCATCTATAGGGCCCTATGCTGTCCATGATCCTAGTGGCATTGTCATCTAGGATCAAGATGTATAATGAATCTATTGTGATTCTGATATGATTTTGATATGATTTGATATGATTTTGATATGATTTAGATATGATATAGAAATAATACATTTCT
Organism: Procambarus virginalis; assembly: GCA_020271785.1. Lineage (NCBI taxonomy): Eukaryota > Metazoa > Arthropoda > Malacostraca > Decapoda > Cambaridae > Procambarus > Procambarus virginalis. Next base: position 49,621 of record WNGS01161471.1, on the reverse strand, counting down.
TAGATAATAATATAGATATGGTGGGTAAAATTCCCCACACTATACACTATCACACACTATATACATTCACCATCAACACACTCAGAACTCAGCGAGTGTGAGTTGTCACACCCAGCCAGCCTTCCCTCACTCCTCCAACACCTAGCTTACTCCTTACACCTTACTCGCCAACATTGCTCCTCCCACCATACTGTTATTGCTTTATTACACTATTTAACCACGTTATGTATACATATCTACATGTTTTATTCACCATAACTATGCATGTAAGCCGGTATTGTGTCCAAAGAGCATAGTGGTCGTTATACACTGCATGAGAAATCACACAGCAGCCAGCAGACGACGCTACGAGTACGACGTCACCTCCCTAACCAAAATGGTTCCTCCTAACATACTCCTGCTGCTGTTATTACACTATATACACACATTGTATATACCCACGTACATATGTGTTCACCATTGCAAACCACTAAGCTAGTATGGTGAGCAAAACAAGAGTGGTTGCACACACAGTGACACTATCTGGATTCCCTCCCTCCCTCACCAAAATTCCTCCTCTCATAATTTATTTATTTATTTATTTATTTATTTATTTTTTATTTATTTATTTATTTATTTATTTATTTATTTATATACAAGAAGGTACATTGGGTTTGTGAGAATACATTGAATAGGACAGTATTTCCAATCTTGTAAAGCCACTAGTACGCGCAGCGTTTCGGGCAGGTCCTTAATCTAACAGATAATTTTAAGTAGGTAATTTCTATCATAATTGATAAATGATAACTAATACATTATAAGAGAAAAATGAGATGAGAGAGCTTAGTAAGTATATTAAAGCACATTGTTATATTAAAGCTCTAATTGATTAGATTGAACAGCTTGATTGGTAATTAACAAGATTAATAGAAACCATACAGCAGATTGCCAGCACATATAAGACAGCAATGAACACAATGGTAAAGATGTTCAGATTGGGTACATAAAGATTGGGAGACTGGGTAGCAATAGATACAGATAAACAAGAATATAAACACCATACAACAGATTAGCAGCACATATAAGAAGACAGCAATGATCACAATGGTAAAGATGTTCAATTGGGAACATAAAGGTTGGGAGATTGGGTAGCAGTAGACACAGTGCAATTTTAAGGCAAAAGGTGAAAAACTATGAAGATGAAATTAGGTACTTTTTAGTATTGATTTTGAATGATGTAAAAGTTGGACAGCTTTTCAATTCAATAGGGAGTGAGTTCCATAAACTGGGTCCCTTTATTTGCATAGAGTGTTTACACAGATTAAGTTTAACTCTGGGGATATCAAAGAGATATTTATTTCTGGTGTGGTGATAATGGGTCCTATTACATCTGTCCAGGAAGAGTTTCAGAGCAGGATTTGCATTTAAGAACAGGGTTTTGTAAATGTAGTTGACACAAGAGAATTTATGGAGTGAGATTATGTTTAGCATATTTAGGGAGTTAAACAAGGGGGCTGAGTGTTGTCTGAAAGCAGAATTTGATATTATTCTGATAGCAGATTTTTGCTGGGTGATGATGGACTTGAGATGGTTTGCAGTGGTTGAACCCCATGCACAGATACCATAGTTGAGATAGGGATAGATTAGTGCATAATATAGAGAGATGAGAGCAGAGTTAGGTACATAATACCTGATTTTGGAGAGTATACCAACTGTTTTAGACACTTTCCTAGTTATGTGTTGTATGTGGGTACTGAAGTTGAGTCTCTTGTCTAGGAATAGGCCAAGAAATTTTCCATCATTTTTATTGCTAATGTTTACATTGTCTATCTGAAGCTGAATTGCATTTGTAGATTTCATCCAAATAAGATGTAGTAGGTCTTTTCTATGTTAAGTGTTAGTTTGTTGGTTGACATCCATAAGTGGACTTTTTTTAGTTCATTATTAACAACATTATTTAGTGTATGTGGGTTGGGGTTAGAGTAGATGAGGGTAGTATCATCAGCAAACAAAATAGGTTTCAGAATGTTAGAGACATTAGGCAGATCATTGATGTATATAAGAAATAGAAGAGGTCCCAAGATACTGCCCTGTGGCACTCCAACGGTTATTGGTAGAGTGGGAGAGGTTATATTATTGATGGCTACACATTGGTGTCTATCACTAAGATAGGATTGATATAGTCCAGTGCATGGCCTCGGATTCCATAATGATGGAGTTTACATATAGGTAATTGTGATTACAGTATCAAAGGCCTTTCTCAGGTCAATGAAGAGTCCAATCGGAAACTCATTTTTGTCAAGGCTGAGTAAATTATATCAAGGAGACTAATAATTGCATCGTGGTACTCTTTTGGGAGCGGAAGCCAAACTGACAAGGGCTAAGATGTCNAACAGGCTGGGCTACCCAGCCAGACAAACGTCTAGGACGAACAGGCTGGGCTACACCAGCCGACAAAAGACTAGGTAAGAACAGGCTGGGCTACACCAGCCAAACAAACGTGTAGGTACGAACAGGCTGGGCTACACCAGCCGGACAAACGAGTAGGTACGAACAGGCTGGGCTACACCAGCCAGACAAACGTGTAGGACGAACAGGCTGGGCTACACCAGCCAGACAAACGTGTAGGTACGAACAGGCTGGGCTACACCAGCCAGACAAACGTGTAGGTACGAACAGGCTGGGCTACACCAGCCAGACAAACGTCTAGGACGAACAGGCTGAGCTACACCAGCCAGACATCCGTCTGGGGACGAACTGGCTGGGCTACACCAGCCAGACAAACGTCTAGGACGCACAGGCTGGGCTACACCAGCCAGACAAACGTGAAGTTACGAACAGGCTGGGCTACACCGGCGAGACAAACGTGTAGCTACGAACAGGCTGGGCTACACCAGCCAGATAAACGTCTAGGACGAACAGGCTGAGCTACACCAGCCAGACAAACGTCTGGGGACGAACAGGCTGGGCTACACCAGCCAGACAAACGTCTAGGACGCACAGGCTGGGCTACACCAGCCAGACAAACGTCTAGGACGAACAGGCTGGGCTACACCAGCCAGACAAACGTCTAGGACGAACAGGCTGGGCTACACCAGCCAGACAAACGTCTAGCACGAACAGGCTGGGCTACACCAGCCAGACAAACGTCTAGGTACGAACAGGCTGGGCTACACCAGCCAGCCAAACTTCTAGGGAGGAACAAGCTGGGCTACACCAGCCAGACAAACGTCTAAGGACGAACTGGCTGGGCTACACCAGCCAGACAAACGTAAATCGAACAGGCTGGGCTACACCAGCCAGGCAAACGTCTAGGGACGAACAGGCTGGGCTACACCAGCCAGACAAACGACTATGAACGAACAGGCTGGGCTACCCCAGCCGACCTTGGCATGGGCCCCTAGGGTCGGTCCCTAGGGACAAGGACGACTAATAACCCGGCCAGGAGGCGTCACCACCAAGGGTGACGCCAGGACGCTCGCAGGGAGCCTGGCCGGACACGCACGACTAGAAACGCGTCACGAACCCTGGCCCCTAGGGACAAGCCTAGGAGACGCAACAGACCGGGTTCCAGGGAAGACGCCTGGGAGGGGGGGGGGGGGAGTAAACGAAAAGCATCCCTGGGGCGAGTGCTCTATAGAGCGCCAAGCCACGTGGGCGCATGGGCCCCAGGGCGCAGGTCCACAGAAACCAGCCACGTGACGTCGCCACAGAGGGCGGTGCCAGACCACAGAGGGAGCCTGGCCGTGCACGCACGACCAGGCGCGGGCGAAACATGGCCCCTAGGGCAAGCCTAGGGGCACAGCAAACCGGGCTCCCGATAAACGCCTGGGAGGGCCCACCTGGGACGAATGCTCCACCGAGCGTACATTAGGGCCCGGGCCCCAGGGGTACAGGACCACCGAAACCTGGCCACGAGAGACGCCGCAGACAAGCAGCACACCATTCCCGACCTGGAGGTGCACCTGCAACCCCAGGCAGGCAAACAGGCGGGATGCCCAGGGAACTAGCTAAGGCGGTACGAACGGGCCGCGAGGGACGGCGCAACCACACGCCAGCACTGGGGAAAGTCCTGACTAACTTGAACAGGAAACTCTTTTACCTTAAGGTTTGCTGAGTACGACAGGGAGCCCCTGCCGGATCAGGGAAAGTCAGAGCTGGGACCATGGTAGCGGGGATGGGGTCCATTTGCTTGAGATGCAGTATAGAGTACTGGCCCACGTGTCGATGAGGCGTGGCGCTGAGCGTGGAGTCCGCTTCTTGAGTCGCGGACGGTGACGGGAGCGGAGTGAGAGAGAAACCTCCCATTCCGCGCTATTTATGCCACCCAGACTGTCCGCACCGCGCCTTGCGGAACGCGTGCGCAATTGTCTTCCTTCCCCATCAGAAATTCCACCGCCTTTCGTTCAAAAGGCAGTGGCCATTTTATGTCTAGATAGATGCAGTCAAACCAACTACATTTTCCTTTAAAATCTATATATTTCTATATAATCTACATAAAGAAAATCTTGTTTATATCATCTACCTCAGGATCATAGTAAAATCTTCCACGTGAATATACTCTCATCCTGTTATTTTTACACTTAGATTGATATTAGAGTAAAAGTCAAGATTTACTTAGATATACATGTCATATTTCGTTTTCTTTTTTTTTTCGAAATTATCTATTTGAGCTCACTTTGTTATTCTTAGGTTCATTCCAACTATAGGATTTTAATTAACCATTACTAAGCTAATTATCCTCAAGATCATTTTACTTTATGATTATTATTTTCTTATTATTTTTTATTTTACAGTTATATTGTCAGTCTCTACTGATTTTTTGTTTTTTATTTTATCTAACTTCTGTGTCCTTCCGGGCTATCTATTCGATCTTTATTTTACTTCTAAATTGTTACTATTTTATTGTATTTGCTTTTATTCTTGTGTTTTCCTATATCGTGTATCTTGTATCGTGATCCCTCTGCATCTCTATGCACACTTATATTGATCCTGATCAAAATCTTCTGTCTCATATCTACACCAACCAGCACATTGATCATCATTATTGCAAGTATTTCACAGCACACCAGGCACAAAACAAACTCCAAAATAGCACCTGTTTAACAGTTTACAACCAAAATGTTAGATCACTAGGTAAACATTTTGACGATTTAAATGCATTACTCACAGTACTAGGTACTAACTTATCGTTCATTATTTTAACAGAAACTTGGCTAAATAAAGACTATACCCAACTCTACAACTTAGCTGGTTATAAAGCCATTCATAACTGTAGGCCTAATAAAAAAGGTGGTGGCACAGCTATATATTACCGAGATACATTTATCTGCAACAGTGTTATTAGTGACAGAGATGACTACTGTGAATATACTTTTGCTCAGTTTACAATTAAATCCCTTAAATCCTCTTTGACTATTGGAGCCATCTATAGATTTCCCAATACTAACATAGCTTCTTTCTCAGACAACCTAAGGAATCTTATTATATACAACAATCTCAACAAAAACCACATCATTCTGTTAGGAGACTTTAATATTGACCTGGTCAACAAAATTGCTCTCAAGTTGACTATTTCCTTAACAGCATGAACTCCTTTAAGCTAATCCACACAATCACCAAACCTACCCGAGTCACTCAAACATCAGCCACTACCTTGGACCACATATGGACAAACATAACAGCTCCCCTTGTATCTGGTATAATCTACGACAGAACAACTGACCACTATCCTACCTTTCTCATAGCAAACATGGACATAACACCACAAAAAGCAAGAAACTTTCATTTAGGCTACACGGTGAATCAGCTTTAGGCAATCTTACAGATGCACTTCACAATATTAACTGGGATTCTGAATTCAATAATACCCAGGATATAAATTCTTTAACCATCCTCTTCCTCTCCAAAACTCTAAGCCTCTACAACCTTCATTGTCCCCTTCTTACCAAGTAACTGACAAAAGATTAAACAATCCATGGCTCACAAGTTTTTATTTTTTATTTTTATTTTTACATGCAAAGCATGCAAATTAAATACAATAAAACAATACATTAAACAGAACAAAGGAAAACATTATACAGAACAAAGGAAAACAATAGACCACCGGCCAGAAGGGCCGACAGCAAAGCACCACAAAACACACACACGAGAAAAGCATAGAAAGATACAGCATACAACAAAGCACAAAACAAAATAAAATGGCAAACTAGCAAACACAGTAACAGCACAAAACAAAACCCCCAGAAAAAAACCACCATACAATAAGAAGCATAACAGGAAACAGAACAGGACAAACACAAAAAAGCCCAAACAAAACATAAAGGACATACATGTACAATAGGTAAAGCAACATAAAAACACCAGGCCAAACGCTCAGCACAAACAATACATAAATAAAAAAACACACACCAAACCACCCGCCCCGGAAAACAAAGGGCGAGGTCAAAATTAACAGAAAAATCAACAACAAGAATAAATAATAAAAACTAAAAAATAAAAATAAACAATAAAAAGAAACAAGCAAAACTCGCACAACTGAAAACAAGACAGGCACAAAACACAACAGCATACAAGCACTGGCCTGAAGGACCGAGAATAAAAACAACAAAGTACATCACGCTTCAGCACAAACAATACAACATTATACAAATTATTACAAAACACTAAAACACCGGCCTGAAGGGCCTACAACAACAATGAACATAAACTTAATGATACAAGAAAAGGAAACAGAACTGGAAATATAAGAAATACAACAAAGCACCTGCCCGAAAGGCGCACAATATGTACAACACAGTACAAACAAACCACAGGTCCAAGCACACACCAAGCACACAGACTACTCAAATTTCTCATACTTATCCAGCCACTCCGCCGCCGGGAAGTGAAGACAATATGCCTCCCAAAGTAACATAACATCCTTCGATACAGGTTCATCACGAACCGTACGAGGATCAGGCATTGACTCCGGCACATCCCCAACAAAACACCGAGCCCGTCGAACCCAAATGGTAGAAGGGCACCACGGAACCGGACGCATGCGGTCATGAACTTGAAACTGCACAGGCTGCAGACCATCATGCGCCACTCCGGAGGCCAGGATGATAGGGAGAGGCTCCTTCTCACGAGGCCGGGCAATGTGCATCACACTGGGGGCCTCTTCGACTTCCTCACAGGGCCCAGCGGCAGCCACCGAACATTGCACCTGCTGGGACCCCCCACGCCGGACATCCTTCTTCAGCACCAGCTTGATGCCTTGGCACGCACCAGAATCCACGCCACCCATGTTTGGAGTCGTGACCACCCCCCACTGTGGAGAACCTTCAGCAGGAGAAAGAACAGGAGTCAAATCAAACTCACAACCATCGTCAATAGCAGACACATGGACGTCAGCCACCACCAGCGACGTAGAGCACGAAGCACCCGGAACCGCCACATCAACGCCCGAAGCTCCACCTACGCCGTATTCCACCACATCAGCCCAATCAGTGGAAGAATGCCTGGAACGCTTGGGCACGGGCCGCACATCCTCACAGCCGGAGGTGGACCCAGAACCACGGGCCTCACGAACCGGGCGAACCGACGCCCGACGCAGAACGGCAGCAGCCTCAACCACAGGGGGGAACCGGCCCCCACACAGCAGGAGGCTCCGCAGCCACCCCAGCACCCAGCACATCCTGGACCCGAGGCGAGAACACAGGGCCAGGCGCAGCAGCCGAAGACGAGGGAGAAGACGTCGGCGCATCACAACGATCACCAGGAAGGCCTTCAGGAGCAGCGGATACAGCGACAGGAGCACGTAGACCATCCATTGGCACAGTAAGACCCGGAGGAGAGACTGCAACAACTGGAGGAACGTCCGGCGATGTATGGGGAGCCGCATCTGCCAACTGCACTCTGTAACGGTGTTCCCCCCCTTCTAATTCTCCCACGCCTGCTGTAAGAGTCATGTCCACTATTCCCGAGCGTTCTCTACGTTGCAGGCATCAGTTGAACATATGTGGGAGAGAGTAGTATTCTCGATGAGCCGAGAAATTCGTGAAAGAAGAATATTTTGGCCTGTGGGATAGGCCCTTTAGGAAGCCAATATGGCGCTGGATGCTCTGGTCTCCCGCCAAAACTGTGTGACGTCAGTGTCGCCAGATTGGTCACCGTCAGCGACGTGGCACTGGGAGCCAATGAAAACCTACTTTGGAAAATGTGACGTCACATAGGCAGGGGGAGTCCAGCCGTAGCGGCGCTTTCGCGCCATCAGTCTCACACGACGCGTCCGAGAGGCAGGACGTGCGACCGGTCATCCTGTTTGAGTGACGGATTACCGAGCTCCGGTGGATATAAGCATCTCCAGTTGTTAGCGTACACTCTGTGAGGTCTTCCTGCAACCCAGATGTGGCTCAGATAAGGAATTGACAGAATATTGAGCAACAAGTGTTCAGGGACAGGTGCGTTGCAAGAAGTGGGCCGGGCATCAACGTGTGCAACGTTCTTGACAGTTCACCAGAATAGGAGACAGTTTAGTGGCTGGGCCATTCTGCCGTGAGTGAACCAGGTTGACCGCCATGTCAACCAGGTTGAACGTGTGATCAACGATCCTGTCAAGTTTGACAGTAACCCTACCTACGTGGAACCCTACGAGTCAACAGTTAGATGCAAGCACGTCGAGAAGTCTTCCCAAATACCTAGTGACATGCCTAGACGACGAGGGAATTGACAGTGTAGTGAGCTTCAAGTGCTCTGAAGTCGGGTGCTGTGCGTATGGAGCTTAAGCAGTATCGTCTGGGACGGCTGATAACTTCACAGTGACATCGTAGTGGTGAGAGGCAGTTCCTCTGCGAGTACAGTGACAAGGGACTATTTGGGAAACGTACGACGACCGCCGAGACGTAGGCTGGCTGCCGTAGTTGGGAGGAAAGTTGACGGCCAGGAGACCGACTTCAACCCTGCAACGAACTGGAGGAGAAGCACGGACCTGCAGTGTACAGAAAGCGGCGAGACGCGAACATCCTAAGGCATTGGCTTGTGTTTCTGGAGGGTGTACGAGGCGAGAGCCCGGACCAGGAGCTACAACCCAACTGTCATCCTAGGATAGGTGAAGTAGGTGTTTACAGTTACCCTCCCATTTCCCTTTTAGTTAGCTATAGATACTTGTCAGAAAATTTTATATGTTGTGAGCAAGTCTCACCTGAGTCTAAGTCACAGAGAGCACAGTGTGTGGTGAGGCTACCCAGAGTACTCACAGTATCAGTTTACATATATATCTATGTGTGGGTGTGTGCAAGCACCAGGATTCATTAAGGAATTTACTGTGACTGTAATTCATTTCCTGTGATTATTATTATTATATATATTAGTAGTAAACCAGATTTGGTGTTAGGCTATGAGCCCAGACTTAATATAAATGCCTGTGTATTGATCTCCATGATTTATTGATATAAATGCCTGTGTATTGATCTCCATGATTTATTGATACAAATGCCTGTGTATTGATCTCCATGATTTACATATATAAATGCCTGTGTATTGATCTCCCTGATTTATATATATATATATATGCCTGTGTTTTGATCCAGATTTATCATGTATATGCCTGTGTACTGAATAATCTCATATACGTGAAGTGATTGCCAGTGATATCTCTTTAAGAGGAAGTATAGATTTAAAGAACAGTACAGTGATCAAGTGAGCGCATTCACAGTAAATATTATTAAGAATATTGTATCTTTTGGTACGGTGGAAAATCACTTGCAGTGAGAATAAGATATTAATTGCGAGACCAGTGAAGTGGTGTATCGCAACCCAGTGGAATCATAAGTATGTCATGTGAATGTTAAATACAGTGTTTTGCGAAAAGTTAAATAAACGGGGATCGTGACAGAATTAGAAAACAAGTACTAGTCTTTCTCACGGTCGCGAGGGCCCGATCAGCTGATATCTGACAGGTGACGCGTGGCGCTGCCGGATGTTACCATCCGGTGTGCTCCAGATTATTTGCTGCGGATTGAGCAGCTGTTATACATTGATCCTGATATGTTTTTTGATGCATATATGTTTCTCGTTGTCTTTTAAGTAAAATACCAAAACTCTTTGGTGTTTGATATCATCCCCTCCATTTATCTTGTGACCGCCAAAAGGAAATAGAAGAGTGACAGAAGTAATTACTTGCCTGAGACCAAACTAGTCGAAATTGCTCTTACCACAATTACCACAATTACACCTCACCACTGCTGTGTTACTGGACACCTAAAAACACCAGTTGGCGACCTTGAAGGCTGTGTGATAGTTCTTGCCGGGGCGGGCCACAGATTGAGGGAACGATCTGTGTCTCCACTCATCTTCAACTTAAGGCCGGTTGTGAGATCGACTGGGGGTACTCTCCTGGGCGTGCAGTGGAGCCTAGAGGATCGAGGGAAGACCCGTAGAACGACGGTGAGTAAGGGTTAGTATCAGAGCAACCACCTCGAGAGGAGATCCAGTCTACCGTTGCTTTAACCCACAGAACCGTGAACACCCCGACATTGGCGACCTTGCCAGGATAACGAGCAAGATCAAGGTTGTAATTGTGGTATTAAATATCAGGCCTAAGTTTTCACTCACAGTCACAAGATGGAGGATGATAAGTAGCCAGTTTTATCGACACGAGAGACGAGCAAGTACTGGAGGAGTGCACCAGGGCACAGCTGCAAACGATCGCCGACCACTTTGGGATCAAGTTGAGAGCTTCCAAAGTGGGAGAAGAAGACTCGAGATCATGGCACAGCTCAAGAGGAAGGCCACAGACACCTGCCAGTGTGGGAGAGAACTTGAGTATCGGTGCAGCAGCCGGGGATCCAGTGGCAGCAGGCGCAGTGTCAAGCTGGAAATAATGAAGCTGCAGCGGAAGCACAAGCACAGCAGCGCAGAGAAGAGCGAGAAGCACAGCAGCGCAGAGAAGAAAGAGAAGCACAGCTGCAAGAGAAGAAAGAGAAGCACAGCTGCAAAGAGAAGAAAGAGAAGCACAGATGAAGCGCAAAGAAGCACAGCAGCGCGGGAAGAAAGAGAAGCCACAGGAAGCACGAGGGAAGCAGAGCGAGAAGTACAGCTGCGCAGAGAAGAACGAGAAGCACAGCTGAAGCGCGAGGAAGCAGAAA